>WIPJ01067450.1:285388-297809 GCA_018155075.1 Cassiopea andromeda
TAGTAACGTTGACAGCGAGGTGGTGGAAATGACAGCGAGAGAGCATTTCATTTTAGGATTAAAACCAACATTGATGAGAAGGATGACAAATGGCTGACACAACGACGCAATCCGTGTGGCCTTGCAGGAAGAAAGTCTAGAGAAGACCTGTGGACAGGAACAGGTGCATGCAGTTTGGGGCAGCCAACAAAATAGTCAAATGACATGACGAAATTGTTGCAGAAAAATGACACTTCAGGTATTACAAAGTTTAGAAGTAAAAATTTTAAATGCCGTAGAAAAGATTTTCTGGAGAAGGTTGCCTAATTTGTAATATTTTTAACAAGCTGGGACGTATTGAAAGGTCTTGTTGGGTAAGATAACCTACTTTAAAAACTGGTGCCAAAGTAAAATCGTATTCGGAAAACTAATACTTGCTACTGCTTATAGAGGTGAGATAGCAGGGGTTCTTTCAAACCCTCTACCAGTAGTTAATAATAACGTGGTGAGTCCAGTTGATGAGTCATGTAAAATAATAGCACTTCAAATATTGTTGATTCAGAGGGCCTACCTAGCAGTGAAAAGAGGTATTGCTTTTTGGCCTTTTGAGTATTATAGAAGGCTTTATTAGTGAACATCTGCAAAATCATTAGTTGATACATCTGCATCAATGACAGTTGTCAATGAATCATTTCAATGTAAGAATATGCCCAATATCCCTTTGCGTCCTGGGCAAGTGAATACTACATCAGTTACAGGTGACCCCATACACTTTACAGGTATTTTCTCTGCATCCCTTAGTATAGGCAGTAATGTAGAATTCCATGATTTTTATGTTGCTTTGGGATTTCAGCATAATTGTATCTTAGGGAAAGATTTCCTTACAAGGGAAGGCATATCACATCGTATGTTGAAATGGAATACTGAGTTCACAGCAATGGTAAATGATGGACAAGAGGTAGCTTGGGGAATTTCTTTAGTAGATAAACTGGAAATTCCGCCTCACTCAGAACTTGTTGCTATGTTACCAATAGGAACAGGATGTTCCATTGGATTGATTGAAGTAGATGGATTACTATATCTATCTTCGAATATTTATGCTGCTAGGTCTATCATTAGACCAGAGCCAGAGGAAATCCCTGCCAGGTTGGTTAATCCTGGCTACAATACTGCAACCCTGGAGCCTAATGTGAAGATAGGTACAGTGACGTCAATCACAGATGTTGCTACTGTTAGAAGTCTTGAATGAATGAATGCAATGTAAATATCTTAATCTAGAATAAAACACAACATCATAACATAGTAGGCCTAACAGCGATACATATGAAAAACGTGACTAGCCCAAGGAGATCATGTGACCAGATACAACAATACAAAACAGTAAAACAATAGATTTTCTCAGGGTTCTTTCTATCCTCTGAGAACAGCCGCATGCAAATATCGAAAGCGCGCCCCTCTAACTTGCTAGCAAGATTTTGGTCGGCTTTTTCTCAATCATACCCTTTAAAAGCAGAGTGTATTGATACCTTTTCAACGAAAACTTTAACACCTCCAGATCCGTCGAAACACTTACCCTTTGAATCCATTGTGATAAAAACACTCTTAGGTAGCAATGTTAGCTTACTATATTCAGCAAGAACTTTAGTTTAGCTTCAACGACTACCTAAGAATGGGTGTTAGGTTGGTGATAACCATATATACGCTACACTGTGAGTCATGTGATAAATGTCAACAATGAGTCTAGACAGGGTGCTCTACAACTCAACAAAGCTGAAATATAGTCTTCCAATGCCATATATTCTTTCAAATAGTTGCAATTTGCTCTTTTCTGTGGAATGGATGCCTGCCCTCGACAATCACTTGTTTCGCGCCTGAAGTGGTAGGAGAAAGTCTATTATGGCCATGTAAGCAGGGGTGTCACTTCTGGGAGGTGTTGGGAGTGCGATACCCCCAGTGGAAAAAACTGCAGTTCAATCTCTTTGCAGCGCAATAGTAATATCAAAGAGTCTTGCCAGATATGACATTTAGTGCACACTCCAATAGTAGACTGTCTTTCCTTTGGTGCACTGGCGGGTTATTTTGTTTCTAGCATTGGACTACAGGAAAATGACAGCAAGATGAAGGGTCAATGCAGCTTGTTCATCTTTCGTCTCCAGGCTAAAAGGTTCAGTTTTCCTTCTGAGCACAGAGATCAATGATGATAGTAACTTTTACCCCGTGTTCCAAAAGAGCGTTTTCTGACGTTCTAGAGGGTGTGGCCATGAAAAATTTTCTGGGGGAAGCCCCTAGAACCCCATCTTTTTCTCCTGCCTCTTCCACAGATATTTCCGTTTTGTGTTATGCAGTGGTGGACTTGCCTGCCTTCATTTTGAAGAGGTGTCACAGACTTTCGCAAATCGGTGAATTCATCTGCTGCTGTGCCATGTTATAATATCAATTTCATAGTAAGACCTTTCATAGGCTTTGATCTACCAAAAATGAGCTAAGCTAAACATTGTTACGCTGATTTGCACAACTAGAAACTAATTTGGTACATGATAGCAATACGAATATTAACACAATAGAAATTGAAAAGAGAATGTTAAGTATTCCAAATGAGTGTGACAAACACAAGGAGGAAAAAAGTTGTTTTTTCACTACACCGGGATAAGAACAACTTGGCATCAATGAATTTTTGTTATAGTTGGCATAGACTATGTTATGTCTTCCTTTTACTACTGCTGCAATGGTATTCTTTCATCTGTCATCACAATATGCATGCAATTTTCGTAGGGCAACTCCAGTGTTGCAGGGACAAAAGCATCTGAGACCCCTAAATGAAAATGTGAAACTTACGCCCCTGCCTGCATGCCTTGGTTGCAGTGTGGCGTAGGCAGAAGATTTAAAGCTTTGGCAGGTGTCAAAATTGCAATTGAAACATTAAAACTTAAAATTGTCCTAGGTGCGCACATGAGATAGTCAAGTGCGCAAATTTTCCAAAGTATGTGCGCAAATGAATTGCTGAAAGGTTAACTTCGGTGCGCGATTTACAAAATTTCCACACTGGTACAGAAATTAGGAATACTCCTAAACAAGTGGAAAAGTCCAGAAATCCTCTTCCATTTTGAGAAAAATGAATGCTTCCTGTAAGGCACTGGTGGCATACTAGATCCGCCACTGATACTAAAAGAGAGATTTAGTCAATAGAGTTCTCAGTGATAACACAGTTCCCACCACTGCTCAAGTGAACTGAGTCTCACTTATGCGCGAACAACAATGGCCAAAGAGAGGCCGATTAGACCGACTTAAGGACGACGAAAGCACATCATCTAAATCAACCCTTAGCTTATCTTCGAAAACAAAAGGATCCCCGTGGGTAATGTGGATGCTGGATTGCGGAATTAGACGAATATAATTAAGCTGTAAAGTATATACCGTGCAAGGAAAATGTGAAAGCAGATTTGTTTTTGCGTAATCAGGCTGCAAACGGACAGCTGCTAAAATCATCTTTTGAGGACAAAGTATATGCTACGGTGATTGGTAATTCTGCTTTTGTTGAAAAGTTAAAACACGACCAGGGTACTGAGCCTATGATAAGTGCGACAATGAAACTGATACAAAATGGAGAAGATATTTTTGAGGGTAGATTAAAACACGTCAGATATCAGCTTAGAATGGAGGATGACCTTCTTACGAAATCAGACCGCCCCCTCGTGCCAGCGTCAATGAGGAAATTCGTTGTTGGAAAAATTCACAATACGAATCACTTAGATACAGACAAAGCTTACGCGATTTTAAAAGATCGTTTCTTTTGGCCTAGTATGTATGGATTTGTACGTAATTTTGTATCTCAGTGCTCAATGTGTCAGCAAGCGAAATGCCCTTCACGCCCCCGAAAAAGCTCCTCTTGTACCAATGGCAGTTCTAGGTGCACCAATGCAGTTTGTTACACTTGATATCGCATTCATGACTAAAGATCATCAGGGCTTCCAGTATTTTTTACTCATTGGAGACATATTCTCAAGGCATATTGCTAATGTATCACTTAAAGATTAAACAGCTTCGGCTATTGCCGATGCTTTATTCTCACACTGGGTATGTACTCATGGAACGCCTTATTACATACTCAGTGACCAAGGATCTAACGTTGATGGTGACGCTATTAGAGAAGCATGTAATGTTTTGGGTATCGAAATGCGTCCTTTGCCACACCATTCGCAAGGAAACAGGCTTGCAGAACGTAGCATTCGTAATGTCGAAGACATTTTACGATTTATCGTACTATCATGTAAATTGCTACTGTATAAATGGAGATCTCTTCTTCCAGAGCTCACATTTGCTTTAAACACAAGTGAAAGTAAAGCAGCAAAATGTATACCGTTCTGTGTTATCTTTGGCCGATTAACCTTCCGTAGCCGATTCTAATACTCCAAATAATTATGCGCAAGAGCGCCAATCGATTCTCAAGGATGTCTTTGATATAGTAATAGAGAATTTGCCAATTAGCAAGCTCAAAATGCAGGTCCAGAACAATGGAAATCTCAGGTTCATTAATCATCAGGAGGGGGAGAACGTGTGGCTTCAAGTAAAGTTTTATAAGACCGGGGAAAATCGTAAATTAGCGCCAAGATACAGTGGTCCGTGGACTGAGATACAAAATCTTGCAAATGGAGTTAACTTTGAAATTCGTAATCCACAGACATCGGAAAAGAAAATTGCCCATCATGATAGACTGATACCGTTCAAATCCGGTACGAATGAAGATAGTGTTGTTGAATTTGATACAGTGAGAAATCAAGTGGATAATGATACCAAGACATTCGGAGAAAATCCACTGTTGGATATATTAAGTAGTAGCTGGCCTGAAGAAGAAGACATTAGTATAAACAGTGATATGTCGGACGAATTTGCATCGGATTTAGAAGACTCGAACTCTGATAATGCAACGCCTCCGAAACAATATCCTCGAAGAGTTAGGCGACCAAGAGAATTCTATGGCAACATACCTTAGCACGCTATTAGATTATAGGGAGGGGAAAATGTAGGACTAACCCCGTCATTATGCATTATTATTACGCAATACCTTTTGTATATATATTTATGCTTTTGTAATACGTATTCATTCTGTAATAGTTCTCAATCGAGTAGCTAATAGAAGTAGTCTCTCTGAGTTTCGACTGAAGCTACACCATAACCCACTTAAATGGCAATTTACGCTAAAAAGTCCTGAAGGTAGATTGGCACGCTGGAAGGAAGCCTTAGATGCGTACGAAATGCGTACGATTTAAAGGTAGAATATAAGCCGGATAAGAGCAATGTAAACGCAGACGCATTGTCACGCCTACCTATAATTAGTGCAATTTCTCCGCCAAAATTTGAGCTTGCTAACATGGCAAAGTTGCAAGGTAGGGATGAAGCATTAGCGCAGCTAGTTACACATCTGCAAACAGGTGTGTTGCCAGGAAATTCTTCTGATGATCGCAAAATTGTCTCTAAAGCAAGCCAATACGTTCTACGAGATGGCATTCTGTACCATTTGTACAGCTCTACTGCACCCTGTCGCAGACAGGAACCGCATTGCTTGCCTGTAATTCCGCGATATTTAATAGACGAAGTTCTTACTAGTATGCACGATGACGTAACTGCAGGCCATCTAGGTATAGTAAGGGCACATGATAAGATAAGACGCGTTATTTTTGGGAAGACATGTATATAAGGATAACACATTGGACTGAAACTTACAAAGATTTCACCTCTAAGAAATGGCCCAAGCACACAGCAATGTGCCTATGCAAAGTATTCCTGTGGAAGGACCTTTTGATCGTGTTTGTGTGGATATATTAGGACCATTGCCTGCTTCAGACTTAGGTAATAGATACGTAGTTGTTTTTACAGATAGCTTACCTAAGTTGCTAGGAGCTTTTGCTATTAAGACTACAGGTGCTGATGTTACTGTGCAGCTCTTCGTTGAGGAGATAGTAGACACGGAGCTCCTCGCACACTGTTGCCTGATAGAGAAAAAAATTTCCTGGCAAATCTCATGCAAGAAATTTGTGATCTTTTTTCAGTGAAAAAGATCAACGTGACCGCACACCACCCTCAGGGTGACAGTCTCGCAGAGCCCTTTCATCACACTTTATGCAGCATGCTTGCTATGTACGTCTCCAAACGTCAGAGAGATGGGGACAGCTTTATCCCTTTCGCATTATTCGCATGTCACACCGCTGTACAAGAATCGACTAAAGAAACGCTGTTTTATCTAGTCTATGACCACGATCCTTGCTTACCTTTGGATGTAGTCCTTTTTGCGCCGATCAGTAAACATGCATCGGTAGACGACTATAAGCAGGAAGTAATTAGACGCATGCAAGGAGCTAGGTACGTAGCACAGCAATGTATAAGACGCTACTAATTACGATTCCAGTAAGAAAGCTAAGGATTCGGAATTTAAGGTAGGAGATAGAGTTTGGCTCAATACCCCGAAAGTAGCGAAAAGTTTAAGCAGCAAATTAGCTCACCTATGGAATAGGCCTTATCGTATCATTAGGAAGTTATCCGATGTGAAAATAGAAGTAGAAGAGAGCCCCCGTAGAAAAAACTTCGTACATGTAAATGGTTGTAAACACTAGCATGATCGCTGTGCTGGAGTAGCAGCAGAGGCCTTGAGGCAATTCCAGGGAATTGTTAGTGAAATGGGATATTTTGGGATTTTTACAACGTAACTATTTCATTCACGGAATACCTAGACTGAACAAGAACTTTCGGAGCATGCTGGTGCACGGCGAACTGCCGCAGGTCATGTGTAGACAATGGCGTTATTACTCATAAGCAGCAATTCACACTGATTAGTCTTTTGTTGTTTTCATTAGACGAACGCTTTGCTTAGCATGGAGCAATAGGTCACCCCCCTAAGGTCCTGTTCATATGGAGTGGGCTAGCTCACTTGAGTCGGATTGTTCTCAGCTTCTCTTCATATGGCATTTTCCATCTTACTTTGGTGGGCCAGCCTCCAATTGAAAACGATATTCATTTTGGCGCGTTTCCTAATTTCCATGCTTTCCGTGATTTCCTTTCTTTGAAATATGGCCTTAAATAAAAATATTGTTGTACGTAATTTGATCACACAGTTAAGCATTGCCTTGGCTTTGACACTGCAGCTTTATGGGCTTCTGTTCCTTGGGAAAAGTCATGAAATGCAAGCTAGCAATTTTGCAATAGCAACCTTGGCTACTCAAAGAAGTAACCGTTTTGGAAAATTCAGACAGGCAAAACTGAGGAGGCTTTTTCGAAAGGGAAGAAGTTCTTCGTTCATACCATTCCGAACTGACCAATGGTGGTGGGGAAATATTCTAAATGTTGAACTCCCAAGAGAAACATGGAAAAATTTCAGAATGAGCAGACCAGAGTTTGAGGAATTGTTTGAAATGCTATGGCCATCCATTTCTTCAGACCTTCATCTCCCAATAGCAGGGCCTTAAGTGCTGAAAAAAAGTTAGCTGCAACACTTTACTACTGGAAGGACAAAGGTACATTGTGTATGACTGCAAACACATTTGGACTTGATATCAATACAGTATATGGAGTCATTTTAGAAGTATGCAAGGCAATCCGCAAAGTTCTTGGCTCCGCACGCATATGCATGCTAGAAGCAAGGATGAGATGAGACAGAAAGTGGCAGAATTTGAGTCAAAGTTTGGGATGCCTCAGGCTTTTGGTTGTATTGATGGGACACACATTCCATTGAAAAGGCCTGGTGAAAATTCCCATCAAGAAAGGACAGATCCCAGGATTTTCCAGTCATTTACTCCAGGAAGTGCTGCAGTACCAAATTATTTAACAGGGGATCCAGCCTACCCTCTGGTTTCATTTTATATGAGGGAATATGAAATTTGTAGCACAAATGAGCAAGTTGTGTTCAACAATTTATTGAGATCTGCTAGGAATCCTATTTTGTGCGTTTTTACAACTGACAGCTCGGTGGTCTATGCTAAAAAAGAACATTGATCTGAATCTTTCATCTGTACCAACTATTGTTTATGCTTGTTGTGTACCGCACAATTATGTGAAAGAAGGAAGATTTACATAGATGAATACATTGTTCAAACTCAAATTGAAGCAGTTCATAGCAATGAAAGAACACAACATTCTGCTCCAGATACAGTTTATTCATACAATACTAGTGAAGGTGAAATTATAAGAAACACTTTGGCAAACTACATAAGCATTTGCTTAGCAAATGAAAACATTCAGTACAGCATGCCAAATAACCAAAGATGACACTCAATTATATTTTAGTAGAGATGCTTATTCAACACTAACTTTCTGCTAGCCTAAAGATGATTAAATTTTGGGAATGTTCCAGAATTAAACTAATTTTCTCAGTCCCAAATAATTAACATGTTTGTTTTACATTTCAGACATCAACTGCATTTATATAAGGACTAGAGATATATTTCAAATAAAACAATTATAATATCAATTCTCAGTACCACCAACATACACTAAGTACGAGGTTCTTTTCTAGAAATGCTAAAGTCAAAGGAACATTTTGTTGGAGATCCATAACTGTAAACTGTGACATTTTGTACAATTTAATTCTTATCACAAAAACGATTAAGCATTTTTTCAGTAATAGTGTGGCACTTTTTGCAATCTAAGTCCTATCATAACAATAATCAAGGATTTCTTTCAGTAATAAACTGTGACATCTTTTGCAATCTAATTCTCATCACAAAAAACAATTACGTGTTTTTTAGTAATAGATAGACAAACTTCATTTTCCAAATCATCTTATGTTAATGCCTGAAACCCCAGTTTGTTGGTTTTCCTCTATAACCTCTAAATAGGTAGAATGCATCAGTTCCACTCCTATGGCTTTTGCATATTACCTTCTGACATTGCATTCCTCCAGCTGAATTGCTTCTGTTGATACTGTTTTTGTGGTGGATAAAGCAAGTTCTGGTGTACAGGTTGTGGTTGGTTGTGATATGAGTTTGCCATTGCATGTGATAGCATTTGCATGGATTTGGTAATGCTATTTGCCAACCCTGTGATACAGCTACTGATGCTTTGTATAGCTTCATTGAATGAGGAAGATGAATTCCAAATAGCATTACTGAAATCTTTCCTCAGTTCCCTCTCTTCTTTTGTCTCATTCATCATTAGTTGGTCTCCTCTTTATGCAGCTAACTGGTTTCGCTCTAAATGCTTTCTTTTATTATCCAATATTGGTATTCGGTTAATGGCTGCTCTCTTCTTCCGGACTGCTGATTGGAATTCTATTTGACAACCCTCTTCATCTTTAATGAAGTTTTCAACATCTTGTTCAACTTCAACATCTGTTGTCGTTTGTTTTGATTCCTCAACTGCTGACACAATACTCCCTGTTTCTACCCCAAAAAGTAGTGGCTCTGTAGAAGGTGAATCCCCCAAGTTTCGCGTAACTTCTCGTTGAACTCGAAAACGCTTCTTCCGCTGCCACTCCTTGTGCTGTACGAGAGGCTTCCCCTATCTCGCCAACTCTTTATAAGGATCCGAGGCAACTCAATGAAATCTCTCAATCGTACGTTTTTATGATTTACATTCTTCTAGAATCACTCCCCATTCTGCGACAACATAAAGCAACTCTTTCTAATAAAAAACTAACGTCATTATTTTAATCGTTACGAAATTTGAAGTCTGATTGACATGTGAAGGAAAAATTTCAATATTTGCATTACGTTAATATATGAATGTCGCAATGTCAGCAAAAACAAATGTATAGATGCATAAAATCTAGCAAACGCAAATACAGCTGCGCAACCCGACATGTGCCAACTGTAACTGCTTTTGCTAGCCATTGTCATATTTCTTTTATCTCCTCATGCACTCGTTGGTGGCCCTTTTGACTTTGACTGTTCTCCATTTTCTTATTTTTCAAGTAAACGCATTTTCCATCGACAGACAACTCAGTCAGTGGTTTTTTCGGAGGGGTAACAGTGACTGGACCGAACCCACCATTTTCATATTTCTTTGCCATTTCCTTTCTAACTTCCTTTATCTGTTGGAGCCTATCAGCACCAAAGTCTAGACTTTGGTATTCCATCTTAGCTTTATTGATCATATCTTCTATCATTCCCATTGTCCAACGGAAGTTCTTTTTCTTCACCTCTACTTCATGTGAAGACTTCTCGTGTAGATTGGAGATGTTGTTGGCAGCCATTTTGTAATGAGAGACTTCCATGTGCCATTTTATACATGCGCAACAATCTCACAGTTATCTCAACTGAGTGGACTAGTCCACTGGATTGTGTTCATATGACAAATATTCATCTCACTTGAGTGGGATCCCACCAGTAATCTAGTGGGATCTCATCTCAGTGGGCTGGCCCACCTTTCATATGAAGGAAATCATTTTACTACATAGGATTGGCATTGCGAGATCTCACGTGAGTGGAGTCTCCCACTCAGGTGGGATCTCCCGCCTCATTTGAAAAGGCCCTTTGCAAACGCCTATTGTTCCCAGTTACTCTGTAATCATTGAAGTCAATTGATGCGCTAGCGTGTGCGTGAGTGGGAGAAGCGCTCTAGTTGAAGAGTGACTGTCACTCTGATTTACAGTGGTCGATTGAAGACGAAAGCCTTGCAGTAAAGATAAAAAAGAAAAGCAAGAAGATAAAGAAGGCCTTAGTATTGTATGTGAGCCCCTTTCATATTTTCGTAAGGGTGCTAGAGATAGTATGTGCATATTGATATCGGATTGGGATCATCATATAAATCATCCGAAGACGATCAGTGGATACGTATAAGGACTTTCCTCCCTAGTAAAAGCATACACGCAAATATATCCTCATTTATGTTGGTAGTTTTTGTATCGTTAGCGTAGTTGATTCATTTGTAATTGCTAAGAAATAATAGTGTCAACTGTTGTTATCTGAGTACAAAAAGGAGTGTACACATAACTGAAGCATTATTACTAGGTGTTTAAATTTAGCATTTTCATTGCGTATTTGAAAAGCTTCGTATATAATTTCAGCTACCCCTGCCCCTTAGCACCTGTAACGCCCAGTATTCAGGTAGTATATTATTTTAGGTATCGTAAAAGTAGCTTGTAAAGAAGAATTACATATGCTATTGTTGAGACGAATATTGAACCTTAAGTTCAATAAATTAGCGTCATCTATTTTGTGCTTCCTACGGCGTTATTTTAGGCGTAGTACGATTGCAGCACTTAAGATTACGTTTAGTATACAGTCATCTAGCTATCTATCGGTTCATTGTGTCAGTGGAAAATTCTCGATATTGCCAACCAAGACCATAGGATAAATGAACATTGTGGATGATAACGTAACACATGTTATAACGTAGAAATTGTATAGCTTAATTTGCATTTGTATGGCGTCTCGTAATTTCTATTGCAGTTGAAACAGGGGATGTTTCAACGTAGGGGAGAGGTGTGTCTCGTCACCCTACTTTTTCTTCTCATTCATTTTAAGATCCCTTCTCTGCGTCATGACATTCCTTTACTAACGACTGCTGTCTACATTTCCTTGTTAATCATGTGTCTCGCTTTCAAGTCTCTACATAGCCACCTCTCGTCCAAACCTCTGCGGCATCTCCCACTATTACCTGACTAATGATTTTTGTTATATTTTCTCATAAAAAACTTTCCTGTTTTTATAAATTTTGCATGATTCAGTTTAATTCGTAGTTCCTGTTCAATTGCATATTTACGCTCTAATTTCATATGAAGGTTCAGTTTTAGTCTATGCAACTAATTAGCTTATTATTCCGTGTCCTCGTTCGGGAGATCACGTTTGATTCGAATTACAGTTTTAAAAATCAAGTTGTAGTTTTTTTATCGCTCGAAGCTATCTTCCATCACAATGGGGTCAAAGAAAATAGTATTTCTCTTGCAGCATTGCCAACTTTTGACCACTTTCTTGCATTTATGAAAATATTGGGAGGTGTGACTTCCCCTATCAGCACATCACTGGGAATAGCGCTTTTTTGCCCTAATGGAGAAAGCTATTGCAACATTTCAAACTTCATTAGGTGCTCTCAGGAACAGACCAACATTGTTTTAGGGGAAAGGGGGTGTGCATCAAGGCGTGATGGTTGAAATGCTAAGAAAGCTATGATTTTTCATAATTTTTTGAAAGTGTACCAGGGACTTTTGTCAAGTATTGTAACTACACTTGGGCTGAAAACAATTCAGGATTTGATTGACAC
This sequence comes from Cassiopea andromeda, assembly GCA_018155075.1. NCBI lineage: Eukaryota > Metazoa > Cnidaria > Scyphozoa > Rhizostomeae > Cassiopeidae > Cassiopea > Cassiopea andromeda. The sequence goes on from WIPJ01067450.1 coordinate 297,557, forward strand.
TGAAATTAACACTATGATTTTGAAAACCCGTAATGGTCTTGCACGAGAGTATTTGTCAAGTTTATTTATAAGAAATTCTGAAAGTCATCTGATGGCTCTGAGAAATACCAGTACAGACGTACAACTGCCAAAGAAAACAACAGCAAATGGGCAGAAGTGCTTTCCTACAGAGGTGTAAAGTCATGAAATTGGCTTCCATTTGACATTAAACAGGCATTTTCCTTAACGGTTTTTAAAGCGAAGCTGAAGTAAG
>WIPJ01067450.1:319592-335577 GCA_018155075.1 Cassiopea andromeda
AAAACTATTCGCAGTGGATAAAATTGTTGCGCTTTTGAAAGCATGTAGATTTTACCTCAAGAAATAATTTTAAAATGCCCTCCATTCAACTTCTGCTTACATTTTATGAAAGTAGACTGTCTGGGGATTTCAGAAACACCAAAAAAGCATGTTTCATAGCATTCTAATTTTCGACCCTGAGGTTGACCTTTTCATGGAATTGCCCATATGTAAGTAATTGCTGAAGTTCCTTTGTTTCTTTCACACATAACGAACGTCCTAGCCTGCCCGCTTATCAATAATTTTGGCATGGCCATTTATAGGCTATATGTGCGCTTGATTGATGTCTGTTTTACCTGCTGATAAAAAGCTGTTCTAGTACTTTTTTGAGTTTTGGCCTTGTTGAAGGGCAGCCTGTGCTCAATTATAGCAATTGCCGTTATTGCTCTGCTGGAGTATCTAGATATAGTTTTAATGCAGAAAGGAAGTCCCTTGCTTTTTAAAATCACTTTGACTGGTAGGGCAGTTATTAGGGAGATTACGCATCCTTACGATACCGCTAACGGTATCCTTATGATTCATGAGAGCACAAAACGCCCACTCTCAGAAAACATGCGCCCAGACACGTGCAACCGCAGAATCACAGGGCTGCGAAGTTCTTGCACTTGGCGGGAGGGAAAATAATAATATTTACTCTTAAGTTACTCTGCAATTAAGTATGGCTATTCGACGAGATCTTAGAGATATAATCGACGAAATTGATCGTCAATTGCTCTATAATGTGAAAGGGTGAATAGGCCTAACCTGGAGATTCCTTACTGGCAATACCAACGTTTTGATCTGGAAAGACTCGCGGACGATGAGTGCAGAGTAGAGTTTAGATTCAAAAAAACGACATCTCTGACATTGCAAATATTCTACGAATACCAAATATATTTACATACAACAGACTGACTGTTGAGCCAGTTGAAGGCTTGTGTATTTTATTGAAGAGGCGCATATCCATGTAAGTATTCAGACATGGCTCCTCGTTTCAGAAATGGTTCCTCGTCTCGGCTCAATTCATGAGCTTTATATCGTAACGAATCATGTAACGAGTTTAATCTACAACCAATGGTCCTTTCTGCTATCACACTTTGAAGGAAGAAACAGCTTATCCCCGCAAAATCAATGCGCCAAACCTCTGACATCACTACTTCTCGCAACGCTCAAGGGTTCATCTGAATCGCTTCCTTAAAGCAAACAATTTCTCATAATAGTACCCTTGACTAGATAAACTTGAAGCTTCCTTTTAGTTCAGCTACTATAGACAAATTAGGTTAAGTCAAAATTCCTAGTCGAAGATAATGCATGTTATGAAATTAGGCCTAAACCTCTTCGAAATTCCAAACAACAAATATTGATACAACAAGCAATGCTTCATACCTTGATATATTTTGACTATCTGTTTTCACCAGCAAAGCTTCTTTTGATAAAAAAAACACGGAAAGATACAATAAATTCAACTTGAAACTTAGCGTTTGACTAAACGGTATGCTCGCTGTGTTAGAGTTTTAGAAACAAAGGGCACTAACGGTAACGGATAGGTTCTCCCCTTTGAAATAGACTGAACACATGATGATATGAGTGACAGGTTTAAGCGCGCGTGATATGGCTGGGAATCTCCACGGAGTTGAACGAAGAACAATAGGTGATGACCTCTTTCCGTTACCGGTAGCGGTATCGTAAGAATGCGTAATCTCTCTATTATTAGTTAAAGATTACAATGCTTCATTAACTATAGCTCCAATAGCAACACATTCTCTATTGAGAATAAACTCATTAACTGCCACTGAGTAAAGTAGAATTCAAAATTCTTTGAGAAATTGTTTCTTTAAATGTATCAAACTTATGGATAAACTCAGATCTTGATTCTTTCCCATATTTGCAATTCATTAAATAACATTATAGAATTTCAATATTTTTTAGTAATTAAGTTGGTATTGATGGTGCCTCAAATTTAACTTATCACTTCAAAGTTTTATGTAAGAGTCAAATATGATTAGATACTTGTAGATGTTTACATCAGTTTGCTGGGATCTTTGTTCGCAGCCAGTAAAAATAAATTTCTCTTTTAATTTTCATTGTTGCTTGAGTTCTTTCTACCCAAAATATATATAAATTGCAACTGAAAATAATGAATTTTCAATATTTTTAAATAGATGAATTATACTGTTTTACAAACTGGAGTAGTAATTTTCCTGTTATCAATAAATTATTAGGTTGAAGTTAACACCCAAACCCCTGCTATGGTGCCAGTATGCATCCTGAGAGTTTTGCTTGCTACAGATTCTAGCCAAAGTTTTTCTACAAAAATTGGTTCACCTTTTGAGCTGTAAAGCTTGGGAAAACTTAGCCTAAATGTTGAAAAAACTCACCAGAACTCACCAAATTACAATTGGCAAGTTTCTATAAAGGTTATGCTTACCACAGATCTTGCTTAAAAAGGGTCTAGAATGCAGTGTAGCCTTGGTGGCTCCATGAAGCTTCATTGCAAGAGGTCAGGTATTGACTCAATTATGCTATGCATTATCAGCCAAAGCCTAGTTAGTTTAAATGATTGATATTTAAAATATATTTTCTCATAGATATGGATTTTAAAGAACTTTTGAGCCTTGCTAAAGATAACCAATCATTTGCAATGAAGAAGGTAACGGAAGTGTTAATATTAAAATATCTTAAAATATGTGTGAAAATATCTTGTAATGAATAATAGTCAACTTGCTGATGCAAATTTGTGGGACTATTATGCCAGTTTTGGAACACTTTGGCTTTGCTATGCCACTCTTGACAATGTGCACTTGTATATGTTGTCATTCAAAAAGTACAGAAAAGGGAATGGGTAAGGTTATATGTCACTTTTGGAACAGCCTTTTGTAAGCATTTTAAGGAGTGGATGTGTCAGCTAGGCTTTTTTGCATGATGCCAAAAATGTTTGGCCACTGGTGTTTAACCTGAGCTTCACAACTTTTCATTTTGAGTAGCAAAGGAAAAACAAGCATTTTATTAGTGTGCCTTGTATCATATAATTTTATATTATGTCATGTTATTCCCTAAAGTTCACCTTTTTGTGTAATGACCAATGTTATGCTATAGTTTTTGAGATGCTTTTAACATTCTTTGCTCAAGATTTATCTGTTTTTTCTTTTTGAGGACTAGCCCTTGATGTAGAGTTCCATTTCTATTTAAGTCTAAAGTTTCATAAGACTAAAGATCCTAATTTTAACATATATAGCACAATAGTTTCTTTGTGGCTTTTAAGTTTCAACGAGATAGTACTGAGAAGGCTAAAGCAAAAACTGGTGAAGTGTCCAATTCTGCTGTAAAAGCATTCTTAGCAAAAAGGAAGCAATCCGAGGAGCAGAGAAAAGGTTTGTTATTGTGTTCTTATTAAACTTTTGAAGATAATCTCTGTTGAAGCTACTGATTTGATTTTACTAATTTACCATAATTTTCTTTCTTGTGGTTTATTATTGTTTGATGTTTATTGTTGTTTGTTTATTGTGTAATGTGTAATGTTCAAGTTAGAACTTTTTAAGCATTCAAGTAAGTTTTTGTTTTCCTGTTTAAAGAAATAATATAAAGTAATTTGTGCAAACGTTTTCCATTACTAGGAGCTCCTTACCAGTTTCTAAATATAACAATAATAGTTTTATTTAAAGTTGGCTAGAAAGGCAATAGTTTAGAACTAATACAGGCCAACTGAACATCCTATTTACAATGCTTATGTACAAATTAAGCAATAGCATTTGGATCCTGTGCAATCTTTAGTTCTGTTTTTCACCTGCCTGTCATTCATGGCAGATTTAATCATGTCAGGGATTGTGTTCCATAGCACACTTCCTCTAAATCTCAGTGAATTTAACCTGTACCTCACTGTTTTCATTCTTGGTAAATGAATAAAATCCTTTTTTCTAAGATTGTAAATTTTGGGCCTATATTCGAAGAGATCCCACTGAAAGGAGGGACTTTTCAAGGTTAAGCATTTGTTGACCTCCAAAAGTAATGTTTGTAAATTCCTAGTATGTATTGGATACTCACCTCTCTTATGCATAATGTCCTAAAAGATAGGCCCACAGTAGTCCAATAGCACTTTCAGGGCACATCTATGGGTTCTATTAATTTCGTTGTTTAATAATGTTCCACTAAGCATCCAGATCCGTGAACAATAAGTAAAATTTGATAGTGCAAAGGAATTATATAGCATAATATTGTTTTCATATTCACGATTTGGAGCAATTCTAGAAAAAGCCCTGACTTCATTTGAAGTTTTTTTGGCAGATTGATTGTACATACTGGTCAAAGCTTACCATAGAGTCAGTTGTCACACCCAATAACTTTATTCTATCAGTCATCTGGACCACAACGCTATTTACATCAATGCATACTTTAATATCATCTATTTGATCTATGAACATTAGTTGAAATTTTTCAAGGGCTTGCATGTTTTTATACCAGCAAATTGCAGCTTTCATGTTATTCTCAATGTGTAAGGCAATGGAATCTAGGTCTTGTATTATATAATTGTCTGCAAAATTGCATACCTGAGAGTGCTGTATCTCATAGAGGAAGTCACTTATGAAAAAGTTAAATAGGAAGGGTCCTAGAACAGACCCTTCTGGAACACCTGATTTAATTTCCTGCTATATACTATAGGGCATACCAATGTTCACTCTTTGTCTTCTTCCAACAAAGTAACTATGCACATGTTTTAAACTATGCTGAATTTGTAAGTGTCCAGCTTAGCTAAAAGCAGGTCATGGGGTAGACAGGCATATGCTTTTGGTAGATCCATTAACACTGTACCACATGCACCTGAGTGATTGATATGCACACAGATTAAAGGGTGTCCACTGTGGCTGGAAATGCTGGAAAAGCTGCAAAATGAGCCTTTTTCAGAATTTGACTGGAAAAGCTGGAAACCATAGTTTTTTCTCCTGCTTTCGCTGGAAAAGCTGGAATTTTGTTTTTGGGCCTAATGATAAGTAATGGCGTTGTTAGTTGAAAAACAATCTTATTTACAAACAGGATTAGAGAAGAAAAATTTGTTCAATAGTATATGAGACAGGCCTTTTTTCAATAAGTCAACTCAGGATTGGTCGTTTTCCCTGTGTTTTGCCAAAGTGGTTGGTATATCCTTACCCTGTGGGGGTGGTTTGCTAGAAGACATTGAACTTATGTATGAAATTCCAATTTATTGGAAATCTTAACATCACCCAATAATTTGTGGCAATAGTGGGATCACATTTTAAATGGCTGGAATTTTATATCAAAATGCATGGTATGGTTGGAAAACAGTGTGTAATTTTCTGCCCAAAAGGCTGTATCACTAGATCACTTTTTTCTGAAAATTTGGCTGGAATTTTAACTTCAAGTCAGTGGACACCCTGGGATTGTTTCAATGACTCAAAGTAGAGCATGTTGAGTACTGTGTCTATCTCTAAATCCACATATAAAGTTTGCTAGCTTGGGTTCATTAAATGGTGCTATTTGCCTTCTTAGGCGGCGTTCAAATACTTTTGAGAAGGCAGATAGTACACTAGTAGGTTGATAGTTACTTTTCAAAGTACTGGTACCATCTTTATATACTAGTGATACATCAGCTAGCTTTATTGGATCTGGGAAAATTCAGGATTGGACTATTGAGTTTGCAATGTTTGTTGCCTTGTTAAAGGAAAAATCAGATGTCATTTTTACTATGTGGGAAGGAATATCTCCACTTCTTTTTTTTGTTTTATATTCAGGTAGTTGATTTCATCCCATACCTAAGAACACTCAAAAGCCTGAAAAGCAAGTTTAGGTGTACCATTTGCCCATTCCTTAATTCTATTGATGCTCGGGTGCTTACTATATCGCAAAATAGCGGCATGAACTGGATGTTTTATCGGGCCATCAATTGTCATTTGGGGAGCTCTTTCGATTTTAAGTGTACCTGTTATATTTACAAAATAGTTGTTGAAGCACCCACTAACTTCCTCATCCTCAGAAAGTAAAACACCTTAACGAATAAGGGTAATTTTTATTACCAAATTTCAGCATTTATTAGATAATAAAAGCTTGAAAGTTTGCTGGAACGCTTTCTCACTATCCGGTTTTTTAGGATCAAGTTTCTTGTAGAATTAATTTTTTGCTTGCTTGTTCATCTTGACTACCAAGTTTCTTTGCTTTTTGTATTTCTTAGTATTCTCATCAGAGTGAATTATGTTGGCAATCCGCTTTAGCTTAGTGCCTTCCATTATGTCTTTCCGTAAATCCTCATACATAATTGACAACAAAAGGCTTTAGACATACTATTGTATAAATATATTGGACAGATTTATGGTGCTCAGTTTTAGTTGCTGGAAGTTTTGAAGTGTTCAGTCTTTCTGTGAAAATCATAGTTTATCGTAGCATCAGAGTACCTAAACATAATGTCCTTCTGATTTTGTGCGAGGAAAAACATGTCTTAGGTATCTGCACAGAATATCCTTAGGAGTTATAAGCTGAACTCTTACATGACTGTCAATTGGCTTGTGTATTCTACTGAGCTAACTAATAGAAGACTGCACATTGCAATGGAACATAGCCATACACATTAACCCTCATTGCATACTGAAGACCTGGCCAAAAAATCTTTTAAGTTCTTCAAATACCCGCTTTTTGTATAAGAAAGAAGTGTATAAGAAAATGAGGTTCAAATGGCCAAAATCTTAAGAAAATCACTGGGCTCAACTTCCAAAGCTAAGTGTTTTTGGTGGCGAAAACTTGATATTATGTCATTACTACATTCAAAATGTTGAAGATGATATAAAACTTCGCGTTTACAAGATAAACAATAAAAATAATCCCATTTTGGCCAGTTTATTTCAGTAAAGGTGAAGAAAATTTTAAGAAAATCTCAGGCTCAATTTCGAGAAAAGTTATGAAAAATGATACTCGGGCAACATGATGTGTACTTCTGATTTAGTTTGTGGTGATGTTAAAGTTCTATAATTAATTTTTTAATCAGTAGTATTTTCATGTGAGACGAAGGGATATGGGTGATCCTGATGAGTTGGCTACCCCTGATGTACCATATAAGAATTCATTTTGTACTTTTTCTTTAGCTGTAGAGGAGAGTGAAAGACGCAAAAGAATTATGGCTAGACTTGATGGTGAGCAAGGTAAAAGGAAATCGTCGAAAGATAACGGTATTGCTCCTAGTAATGAGACTCAGAGAGGAGCAAAAGCAGAACGAAATACCCTGAAGGTGTCGCCAAGAAATAGCACAGCTAAAACTGCAACTATTGCAAGAACTAGTAATCCCATTAAAGGAACTAAAGCGAAGTCAGAGTTTCAGATTCCAAAAAAGAAAGCAATTGAAAGAGATGAAGCAGCTCGAATTGAACGCAATTCTAGTGCAAATGGAAGTAATTTGAAATTGGGCTCTTCTGGTGAATCGGGAAGTTTTTCATTCAAGCAGCGTAGACGTCGGAAAGGAAAAGAGTCAGATTTCGAATGGTCAGGCTCATCATCGACTCAAAATAATGACATTATTAGAAGCAAATCACAGCTAGTGACAAAATCTTTTTATAAAAAGTCAGCTAGCGCTCCCAGTTTTCAAGAGCTTATGAACATTGCAAAGCAACAAAAAGATAAACCTGTTCCTTTCAATGAAAAGGCTGCTGGGGAAGAAAGTAGTAAGAGCTCTAAAAGTGAAATACCCTTAGAAAAATCATCGAAATTCACAACAGGGATAGGCAAGAGTGCCAACCAAGAACTCCGCCGTCAATCAGAATTTATTAGTAAAAAATCTCAAGGCGTAGAATATGGGAAAAAAATTTTAGCTCGTGACGACATCAGAGCTCAAATATCAAAGCAAAATAGATGTACCGTAACTACGCATACAGCTGCCGTGAAAAGTAATTATGATCCAGGCAGCAGTGCTGTGTGTTCACCTTTTAAAAATGGCAGTGGGTCACGGATAGGTAACTTTAGAAGTGGCCTAAAAGTGAACGGACAGCGAACAGGGTCAGTAGCTGGTTCAAAAAGGCCAAAAGTATCTTCAATTGATGACGAGTTAGAATTGGAGAAGAGACAACTTGAAAGAAAGCGTAATTTACTGCAAATGAAGTTGCAGAGTGGTAAAAGAGGTCATGGATATTACAATGAATATGAAGATGCGGATAATTACTATGATGAATTGGATGATTTTATTGATGATGGAGGTGATGAATTCGACTACTCCAAACACATTCGTAGTATATTTGGCTATGATCGACGACAGTAAGTTCTTATGCTTTAATTTCAGTATTTTTATTTTTCTCTGTGCTTTATAAAGCGTGGTTAGGTAGAACTTTATTGATGATTTATGCAAATAAATTTGTAGTTTTTCAATTGAAATTTCCTTTGCGTTTCTGATTTTCTAGCTCTGCATTTAACCGTGAAGAAGTTTTGTGTATTTTTAGCCCGAAACATTCTTGAAAGAATCCATAGTTGTTTATCAGTAAACTTTCATATTGCCTGGGCTACCACCAGAACAGGTAGTCCATGGAATATCACGGAATATCAGAGAATTCAGGGAAAATCTAGTAAGCAGGGAATCCAGGGAAAACTCGGGTAATTTCATTTTCAATCAGAGAAAGGCAGGAGGGAAAGAAAGAATTTCTGACAAATTAGGGAAAATCAGGGAAGTGTTTGTGTTTCCTATTGTTTTATTTCATAGCTGTCATTTTACCCATACTCATTCACATATGTGGCTGAATGTTATAATTTCCCATTTTCACCCTTTAACATGTCATTATGTTCTATGCAGTCATTATGAAGCGCAGTTCCATTTTTATATGAAACCAGATATTTGAATTGCCAAAATAAACTCAACGCTTGCCGACACACCGTATATCTGTCCAGTGAAATGAGAAAACGGTAATCTGTGGTCATTTGAATATCACAAAAGTCATTGTAAAATGAGTAGCCTTGCACTGAAAATAGTTTTCCTTAAAAGGTAGTGGTATCCCTGATTATTCCTGTCCCAAGATAATAGTTCATTTCACTGGGATTCTGGTTTGAATTGCATTGGTTAACAGACTAGAATGTTGAGATGGTGTTCATGTTACGACTACTATAGTTTCTGCATTCACGCAAATTTAGATGAAGTTGCATCTCATATCGGAACGGGCTCTACGGCACTTTGATAATTTAGAAATTCCACTAAGGGATAATTAGTTACAGTTGTTACAGGGGTGGCGCCATGAATTTTCCAACTGAAGGGATAACTCTTCCGATGAGGTGGCTAAGATTTGGTTTTCAGGGTACTGTAAATGCCAAAAATTTCGGAAAAAGTAGTTTTTCCCCTTACGACTGGGTTCTGGCATGTACCGACTAGGGGACTTTAGCCCCCTAGCTCTCCCCTGACCCCACCCCTGCTTGGTTATGCACTAGAATTATAAGCATTGTGCCATTGTACTTGCCAGATATGCTGATGAAGACGATGACCTTAGAGATATGGAGTCAAATTATCGCCAAATTGCTGTAGAGGAGGCTCGCAGGTTTGTACATGTTGAGCTACACCTGGAATTCAACATTAAAATGCAGTTTATCTGAATGTGCAAACTAAGTAACGTGTAATTTGTTATTGTCCCTTTTCTTTGACTTTTGCAAACCTCCCTCATATTGAGCGTTTCGGTATCACTCACTGCCTAGACCCAGCTTAGTGTGCTTGCACATCAACTGCACCAGTTTTTAGAAAGTTTCTCCAGTTTGTTTGTATATTAGCGGTTGTCTTTTGTCAACAGAGAAGCGGTGAATGTCGATATTGATAAACAACTAAATGATTATTAAATTAAAATTCCATATTCAAGTAACTAAGGAGCAATGGCTAAGTCTCGTGAGCTATTTGTTATTTTCAACCTCCTTCTCGTCCCCCTCCTCCGCATAATCAATCTGGTCATCACATTGATGTTTTTATGTCCCCCAAGTATTTGCATTTTCAATAGATTTGCTGTTGCTCTTCCAGCTTTTTACTTTACGTAAATAAGCACTCACTATCCCGTCGCGTAAAATACTAGTGCTAAACTCCATGCCTTTCTGTCATTTTGGCTCTGAGATGCTTTTTAACAATTGCACGGCACTTTCCGTTCCACTTCATATTTACATATGATCACGGTATCCTAATGTACTCTATATCTCGTTAGAGCATTTCTGTTTCATGTCACCTGATTATGTATCTTCGTTTTCTTTGCACGTTTTTATAGTGTATCAAAGATTATAATTTCCTATTGTTTACTCTAGTGCACGAATAGGAAAGCTTGAAGATGAGATTGAAAGACGGAAAGAAGAAATGGAGAAACGAAAAGAGAAAAAAATTAAAAGATAGGTAGATGATTTGATTTGATGAAATCCTAATTTATTTATATTCTCTAATTGTACCTGCGACACCTCGTGTTTGTTATTATTTTTGTCAATGATGTTTTCAAATATAATGATGTTTGTGTAGTTGGTTAAAGCAATGTTGTATTCTGGTTTCGTTTATTTATGAAATTAATTGTTGAGAGTCTCTGTTGAGACTTTCGTATATCTCGTTCTCGCTGGTTCTACGAACACTGTTTCGAGCAGAAAGCTCAAGAAAAAGATTCTTTTACTTTAGTAGCAGCGTCATTGATTATTGCTTCTCGAATCTCTCTTAATTTCTCATTTCTGCTATGTCTTATATATACTCTTCAAAACACGAGTTCTTAAAATGAAACCCAATCATAAATCAGTATTCATGATACGTAGATTTGGGTGTGGATACACTTGAGGAAGATGTTTCATAAGAAAGTGCGTGTATGAACTGAATGAACAATGTGTTGCTGACGCGAATACCTAGTTTCTAATCTAAACAAACAAGAAATATTATATCAATGGTTTCGCTAAGGAGGGAGTCATACATGCGCAGCGCCAACTACACGGGACTGTAATGCGTGCTTGCTGCGAGGCTGAGAAAAACGACAGTCTCCCCTCCTTGACCTATTTAAAGTCAAGCATCAAGCGGGTTTTCCAGCCAGCGTCCTTGGCTGCGGCGCGTTGTGTTCCAACCTGGGGGTTTCCCTAATTTTTTTTCACTGTTCCTCTCATCCTTCCTACCTGACCATTCTATTTCCTCTTCATTCTCAATCCAAGCGGAAAAAGCTTTTGCAGTGGCCTATTTAAGACCTCTTTCTTACCCTTACTGCAAACACTTACTGTAGCTTCTCTAAAAATTCCATCTTTTCCTCGAATAAGGTTTTCTATGAGCCCCATTTTCCATTGATTTCTCGTTATGTTATCCATTTTGACCTAAACTACGTCCTTTCTTAAATATGAACTCCGGTAGCTTTGCTTCTGTGGAACTCTCTAAGGTTAACTAAATATTCTTTCTTCCTACGTGAAGCAAAATGATTAGTTTTTCTAACAAGATACCAAAATCTTTTAGTGTAAGAAGTTGCATTTTCATTGATTAAATCGTCATTAAATTCTAGATTACTTGCTAGTTGACATTACCTTCTTCCATATATCAGACTATTAGGCGTTAGAGGTTCATAACTAATCTCATCGTAAATGTATGTTAAAGGCCTAGAATTTAATACACCCTCAACCTCAAGTACAACTGTATCTAACTCGTCTATGAGTAGTCTAGCATTTCCAATCACTTTCTTCAAACAAGATTTTACTGATCCCACTAAACGCTCAAAATACCCACCCCACTAAGGGCTTTGCTCTAAATTAATTTTCCATCTGATCCCTTTCTCCTGTAAAACTGAAAATACTGAGGGATCCTTTCATAGACTATCCAAAAACTTAAATTTAAATGTTTTGGCATTGTCGGAATTGATGAGTGATGGCGTGCCTCTGCGTGCTGTTAATCTCCCAAGACTTCTAAGAAATACTGGGGCAGATAAATCATTCACTAAATCTAAATGTAATGCTCTTGATGTGCAGCAAGTGTAGATTTACAATGTAACACTTTTTCAAATCGCCGTTCTTTTCTTTATAGTATAGTGGGCCCACGAAATCTACACCAATGTTGGTAAATGCAGGAACATCTTTAACTCTAAAATCTGGCAAGGGTGTCCCAATGGGATTACCATATGGACTCCCTTGAGAACGAATACATGTGCTGCATTTATTCAATATTTTCTTTACATACTATCTACCCCTTGGTACCCATAATTTTGTGCGGACTTCTGCCAGGGTTGCCCTTAGTCTTAGGTGACCTGCCTTCTGTGGCAATCTTCTATGATAGGATTTGTGAATCTGTCCCCCTTGGTATTAGCATCGGAAACTTAGCTTCTATTTCTAAGTTGCCTAATCGACCTTTGGGTGTCATTATACCTTTCTCTTCTGCAACTTCTAACTGTGAAGGCAATTTAAATCAATCTGTTTGCCTTATAGATCTTTGTACGTCCTTAATCCAAAAGCACTCAGCTTCAAGAATTTCAGTTGTAGTAAGACAATTAGTTTGCCTTTCTTCTATAGACATTCTTAAATTTCGTACAAAGCGAATGACATATGATGACACACGGTACAGCTTGTGTATTTATTGTGCTGTGTCGATCCAAATCAATGATTTTCCGAATACCTATTTGAGGTTCTATGGCTACATGTAATACTGGCGTGTCCTCTTTTCTTTCATTTCTTGGCACTCCGACAAGGTTAGCTGTGTGGACCAGTGTTGTTCACCCATTACCAACCAATGAGGACCCTCCCACCAGAGTCTACTATTCACCAATACACTGGTGGAGATGCCCCTAGATCCTATATCAGCAGGGTTACAAATGCCAGCAACATGGCTCCAATTTTCCTTTATTGACAATTGCAAAATCTCATTTACCCTATGCTGGACAAACTGTTTCCAGAGCCCTTGATTGTTTATCCAGTATGAAGCAGACTTGTAATCCTGCCAATACCTGCATTCATCAATTTTTCCCTGTGAAGATAACGCTTTGTATACAGTATCCATGAGTTTTGCTAGTATGCAGGCTGATATAAGCTGAAGTCTAGGAATGCTTAATTCTGTCAAAGGGGCTACTATAGATTTTGTGCAAATAAGTTTGGAGAAAATACTAGTTTCTGTTGTGCAAACCAGGTTGATCAGAGCACAATATGCATTCTTGCTAGCATCCCCAAAATCCATGTAAAGAGCAAGAAGTGATTGTGTCTACTTGTTTGTCATACAAATATCTAGGCAAGGAAATCTTAGTTACTTCATGTAGATCAGAAATATGCTTCTCAAAAGTCACTTTCTGTTCTGTGGGTATCTCCTCATCCCATCCAACTTTTAAAGTACAGAGTTTCTGAAAAAGAATCTTAAGCCCACAATTATTGGGCTGACAAGTCCCAATGGGTCAACAAGTTTGACTATTATGCTAAGTATAGCTCTTTTAGTAACCTTGGCCTTTGTATCTAAATTTGTCAATTTTGCAAAATCAACCTCAAAGTTATACTTTTCTGTGTCCTAAAGTAAACCCAAGACCTTGGTCTTACCACCCCCTGCCTCTGAGCTAAAAGTTTCTTTAGCATAGGTTTCCACAGTTGCAGAAACAGAATGGCCTTCTGACAAATTTTTCTCATTGTCAAGTTCCTTAGGTAGAGCATGATCAGATATTTTCCATTTCCGTAGGTTAAACCCAGCCTTTTTCTTGTGTTCCTTAGCTGAATTATACAGTGTCCTACAGCCATCAATATCTTGTGCCCCACACACTAGGTCATCTACATAGAAGCTCATAGCAAGCTTAGCTGCAATCTGGGGGCCAGTCTCCTCATACTTAGCTATGTGGTATCTTAACACAGCATTAAGGAGAAATGGTGAGCAATTGGCTCCAAATATCAATCGCCTAAACATGTATACATTAACAGATAAATCTTTGGCATAAACATTATTAGTTCATAAAAATCTGAAATAGTCCCTATCATGTGGGTCTACTTCCATATTTAAAAAAGCCTGTTGAGTATCAGCAACCATTCCTATTTTATTCTCTCTGAATCTTACTAAAATATCAAATAGCAATGGAGTAAGTGGAGGACCGACATGAAGGCAATCATTTAATGATATTCCATGCTTACCTTCCCTTTGCTGAGGCATCATACACAATCCGAAGTTTTATTGTGTCTGCCTCTTGTCGTATCACAGCTTGGTGTGGAAGGTAGCTTGTTTTGGCTGATGTCTCTAGCTCTGACACTTCTTCAATTATGCCCTGTTTCAACTGCTCTTTCATGATCTGATCATAACTCTGTAATACTGCTGGCATTGATTTCAACCTGTAAATCTGTGACTTCAATCTAGAAAGACTAACTGAGTAATTAGTGGGATTGGGCTTTTGCCCGACTTTCCAGGGTAGTTTAACTCTGTATCTTTCATCTGTGTGTCTAACATAGTCAAGAAAATCTTATATCCATTATCAACCGTGCTAATAGCAAGTGTCTCTAAGTCCCACATTTCCTGGATGTCTTTGTCCAAAGATGCATTGCAAGTGCTAGTGTGCAAGGACTGAGAATCTAGTACCAAATTAATGTTACCATTCTTGACTGAACTCACCTTTTCACCCTTTAGAGGACCAGATAGTACCCAGCCAAGCTTTGTTTTTACAGCTACTGGTTCAACAGGCTCCCCCCATATTGTTTGTCCATCTTGTGATGTGTGCAAAAAGTCTATCCCCACAAGGTTGTCAATCTCCAAAACCTCTATGGATTTGCATACATCTGAAAACCAAAGAATGTTAAGGTGCTTAAAATATTTCTTAATGACTTCAACGTGTTCATTATGATTTCAGAAATATTTTCAACAACATAAGCTTCAAGTATACCAGCTGTCTTTCCTTCTACTGACTCCAACTGCATTCTCAATTTCTCATCCACATTGGTAGACCCAAAGGTCTTGATCCCTAACCTTTCCCGGCAGCAGGGTTCTAAACGAAATTCGTCTCTAACCTTAAGGCTGACAAACGTCTTATGGCTACCTGAATCAAATACGACGAGTGCCTTAACCTTCCTATCTTTGTCCCTTACGATAGCTAGAGCAGTTTGCAATACTGCTCTCCCCTCGTATTCAACATTATCTACACATGACGTGGCGTTAGCATGATTACCAACGCTTGAAGGGACAGTGGAATTGAAAAGTTAAACGAACCTACCTGTAGGTGAACAAAAAAACGCTGTTGGATTGCGCCAAGAGTGAAGTAGACGCCGCACGAGTACTGTGTCCTTTATATTTAGCGGTGTCAATGCCAGCTAATCCCAGAAGTTGTTTGCACCAACGTGAAATCATCTCTGATGAAGCCGTATGATGCGGACGTGAATGAGAAATAAGTTGCGAAGTATCGCCTCTAATCGATTTTGTTCGTGCTATATATTCCTTTAGGTGATTATATATGCATAATCTTGGATCTTCAACATATTTTTCATACCTAATAGGCTCTTTGTGAAGTCCTGGGCGGGATCGTTTAAGCATATTTACAACTGGAAAAATGTACGAAGAGGGTGTAATATCCATATTGCCAATTCTCAACGCTTTGATCGTTTGCCGTCTCTGAGCACGTCATAAACAAAGTAGAAAAGTTAGACGCAATGTTAAATCTTTTAAGCTTAGCTGATCTATAGTCTGACAAGAACTTATAAAGTCAAAATACTTTATGCACATTCCAAACAGCAGATTTAGAAGATCGCCGAAAGAATTGTCATTGTTTGTCAACTGGAATATACATAAGAGTGCAATACGCACAGTATGGATCCAGCTATAAGATGAACCATGTTCGTATAGGGATGTCAAGCACTGAACAGCAGTATTTATAGGTGAATCAAATGGATTATATTGATGTTTTGTACAATATTCGAGCCAACGTTTTATATATGTAGCGTATTGTTTTTGAGTGGAACTACACCACGAGGACACAATAATGTTCACAGTTGAGGATGAGAAACCTTGCTTTGCTAGAGATTCCCAGACACTAAACAAACCATCAATTTCTGTTCGGGAAGCAATGGATGTTCCTGG
>WIPJ01067450.1:350116-414055 GCA_018155075.1 Cassiopea andromeda
GGGCTTCTAGCGCTGCTTCGTCGTTTTCATTGCCAATTGTGGCAATGAGCTGTTTTACATCTCCCCTATGACCTCCTCTGATTTTTCAATTGCTTGAAATCTCTTCCATACTCGTGTAAATTCTGCTAAAAACAGTATCCGTTTTGCTCGATGTGGATCATTTGTTGAGATTTTCATATATTTTGTAAGTCGCAATCTAACTCTATTTGTGCTGATTCTAACATATATTCATGAACTCAGAATCTTTGAAGAAAACTCATTGATATATCGTAAGCTTCGTCATCTTACAATTCCTGGCATCCTTTCTCCTTCTCTACTTCAACTCATCTCAACTCAACCAACTCAACTCAACTGACTCGATTACAAACTACGGGGTTATTTATTTCTAATTTCTTGGCAAGTGCATTCAACATAAACATGTAAATTACGAATAACAGGAAAGTTATACTTACTTCTAAATAATTCCGACCTATTGCGGCTCTACTGTTAGTCAGTCCATTAGGGCACCGCTAAGTTACAGCACCACTCAGCTCCTTTGAATTATAAATATTATACCGTACTTTCGTAGGATAACTAACAATTTCAATATATGCGTGCATCATTTTAAGTATAAAACAGCATACCGAATGACTAAATGTCTAAATAAATGAACGTATAAGAAAAACATTTAAAATCAACATGTGCACAGCTTGGAATTCCCCACAGTATACTGGGTCGTGTAGTCGCTGGTTCTGCGAACACTGTTTCGAGCAGAAAACTCTAGAAAAAGACTCTTTTATGTTAGTAGCAGCGTCATTGATTATTGCTTCTCGAATCTCTCTTAATTTCTCATTTCTGCTATGTCTTATATATACTCTTCAAAACACGAGTTCTTAAAATTAAACCCAATCATAAATCAGTATATGTAGTACGTGGAATTGGGCGTGGATACACGTGTGGAAAATGATTCATAAGAAAGTGCGTGTATGAACTACGTGAACAAAATGTGACTGACGCGAATACCAAGTTTCTAATCTAAATAAGCAAGAAATATTATACTGATCGTTTCGCTAAGGAAGGAGTCATACATGCGCAGCGCCAACTACACGGGACTGTAATGCGTGCTTGCTGCGAGGCTGAGAAAACCGACACTCTCCCCTCCTTCAAATATAATGATATGTTTGCTGTTGGCTAAAACAATGGTGTAGTTTTCTTTCGTTTACTTATGAAATTACTTGTTGAGCGTCTCCAATCTTGAAAGTCATTCGTTTAGCACGTACGCAGAAATTTGAAACATTTTGACCCATTCTCCCCATTTTTTGCAAGTATACGAATAAAGGATCTCCCCCCTAGTTTACATACGTGCTCTCATATTCAACCCCATTAGATTTCTGTGTTCGACCACTTTCAATCTATTTTTAGCAAAATTCCAAGAAACAAATTTAGAATTAAGATTTTAGAGCTTGTTTTGAACAATTCACATTAGATTTGCACACTCGCTCACTCTGATTGACTCAGATGAATTACATATATTTGCTCCAAATCTTCAAATTCAAATGCATTGATGATATCAACATGTTGAAAATTGAAGACTGTACGCGAAAAAACTGATAGTTCTTAGCAGGAATTCCCTCCTCCTTGTACGCAGACATGCCCTTTTTCACCGAGTTACTTCCGCACGTACATGCTATTTATGGCCCTTCTAGTTTACTGTTGTAAGTATGATGGATTTTGTAGATTATTCATAGTGAGAGGGCCTAGTAGAAACGCTTCGAGGGAGTGTAGAAAATTAAGTTGGGCATACCCATCACAAGGCGAGGTCAGTAAAGGGCATAACGATTATAACGGCGTGACCAGTGGTCCCTTACAGCAGGGATGTCAAAAGCGTTTTGGCTCAGGTTCTGTATAAAGCATAATGTTGATACTGACTGGGCAGGGTAAGTTAACAGGTTCCAAGGGGTGCCAAGGTAAGGTGGTAGCAAGTTGTCGGATATTTCCAATATGACGCATTGTATGAGCGAAGCATAGCAGGCTTTCAGTTTGTTTAAAAGTGCTAAAGGGCTACGTGAAAGCCCGTGGCGGGCTGGATCCAGCTCTCGGACTTATGTTTGACCTTCCTGCTTTTGAGGATTATGCTACTAGGGCTATTTGAGTACTTCGAAGTTGGTGCATCGGATTATTCAGATAGCCTAGCTCTTTGAATTCAATAAAAAATCTGTTCTAACTTGTTTCCTTTAGTTTCTAGTTGTAGTAGTGGTATTTATGTTCACTTTGTTGAGTGTGATAAAATAATTTGTTTACATTAATAGTAATACATAGTAGAGTTGTTCATAAACTCGGACTCCTGGACGTTTTATCCACCCCTTGTGCAAAATCTCTCTTGTAGAAAACGTGTATTACAATCAATGTTTTGTTTTCAAAATTCTTCTTATGACTTTTCATTTTTTTGAATGATTTTGCAAAGTAGGTAGTTCTAAACTCGATATGTAGTAGTTTGCAATTTTGAATTACAGAATAGATGAAATAGATAAAATATTTATAATCATAGAAGCCATTTGATTTTTGACAATACTTTGCCATGCTTTGAGAGCAATGTGGTGTCATATTTTTGTTTCATTCCTTAATTCTCTGCAGCCACACCAATGGACAATAAACTACATTGTCAATTGAAAGTTTCTAGGTTTAATATGTTTGGGACCTTGCATAAAATGTAAAGAAGAGAGGAGAAAGGAACAGAGACCTCCATAAGCTCCTGCCTTAGAATATGAAATACCATCTATAATTCAATTTTCTTATGGCGACTTTATACAAAGAAAAATAAATCTCTATTCTTTTTGAAGCTCTATCTGTCATATTGCCTTGTAGTACTTGATGTACCTGAACTTGTACCTCACCCAGTTACTCTCAGAAGCCTAAATAATGCCTCTTTAGTACTATTTATGCCTATTTTTCAAGGCAAAATAGCATGCTTCTGTACATATTTTAGTTTTATACTTTATGGCATCCTGTTTATGTTCTTTCCATTGCTTTGTAACCATTCTAAGCTGTTTTTAAATTGCAACCCCCCCATTTATTTAGATTCCCCCCCCAGTTTAGTAAATTTCAGAATTTTTCTGACCTCCCTGTTTATTAGGACCCTGCCCATCTATTTGGCACCTGAGAGTAGGCAATATAACATCAGGAAACACAATAGATCAGTCAGTGCTTCTGTGTTGATGTAAAGCTGTCTTCCCCCCAAAAACAGTTTTACATCAAGAAGAAAACTAACACTGTTGACTAGAATAATGGGCAGAGAAGAAGAGGGAAAATACATTTTCATTCTCAGACCCTTGCCTCTATGAATGGGGCCTAACTATCATGCAGAATAACAACTTTATATAGGCCATCCCAAGGATGTTGATCCTTGCTTTCACACAGTCATTTTCACATTACAAAACCAATGACTTGCAAAAATATGAGGTCCACAGTATTGTAGCAACTGCAGAAATTGGAAGCAGGATAAAATGCTAATAAATACATGCAATGTACTAAAAAAAGATTTGCTCCCATCATGAAAATACTTGGTTATGCTATTATACATACAAAACCTTACACAAAATTTTTTATGGAGGCTGCAAATGAACAGGATGTCATGGAGTCATTGTTTTTCAAATGAAAGAAATTCAAGAACTAACAGTGCTGCCATTTGGTCATGTTCATCTGTCTCTAACTCAGCAACTTTGTCAACTCAATGAATCTTGTTCTGCTTTGAAGTAGCCATTGCTTTGTCTTCTCTGTGCTCCATGCAAATCTTCCAGCTTCCCATAGCAGGGTAATATTCTATCAGAAACAAAATTTTGTAATTGATCAATAACTAGTTTGAGCAAGGACTTTGTGTTTGGTAAGTGCAAGAACCCAATGTTATATAGAGAATTAAGATCTAGAACATCTGAAATCAAATGAAGACAACACCCCGAAATACATTGAAAGAAGTAGATGGCAGTCATTATCATTCAGCGAGTGAAACATATGCACACATGTCCGTCCACATAGTAATCAAATTCTGCATGCCTTTGATTGCACAGGCAAGCAGTTATTTTCAACACTTGCTACTAACATCATATTTCAATGTCATCAAGCTGAAAGGTAATGCTTTTGGAAAATAATTGGTCATCATGTTAATTTTCATATTTCATCCTTATGGCATGCTTTACTTCTTTTGTATTGGGTGCATATAGAAAACTTTTAACAGACAGCTATAACCTCAGTGTAATGAAGTTCAGTATATGGATTACAACTACTCATGTGCTATTATAGATGTACCCAGATCATTTGCTATTGGGAGGGGCATTTTACAAAAATTTGAACAACTATGACTAAAACCTGGAAACACTGTGATTGGCAAGATGCTAAAACTCCTGCATCATGGCAAACTTGAAGCTTTGAACACACTGGGGGGGGGGGCTCATTCCCTCCATAAGCATATCCCTATGTCCCACTATGAGCTCTTCTTGAGTTGCAATGAGTCTAAATGTAGGTAGCTGCATATATATGTATAACTACTCAAATGTGACACAGAAATAGAGAATGTGACTAAAACTAATCTGGTAGAAGCAACCTGGTAATGATGTTAGGATTGATATTTAGTAGAATTTATGTAAATAAATGAAGAGACTTAAACAAGGAAAGCTCACCTAAGAAGGCTTCATACAACTATACCACTGCCATCTTCTTAGCTTGTTCTTTCACTTTCTCATCATATGCCAGTCTACTTTGTCTAGAGAAAACATTACAGTATGTCAGACACTTGATACAGACTCTGCCAGATGTAAAGAAATATCAGGCATCTAACAATGTAATACTACTTTACACAAATAACTAGATAACTAATGTGAAGTTTTGCACTCAAGTTTTGCAACAATTTAAGAGAGCAAATTCTCTCACTAACTCCATATCCATTTTAAAAGGATTAATTTAATTGTTCTTAGGATACTAATTAGTACTCTAAGTCTTGCAGTCTCCCTGTATAGTAACATTTTCAATAGAAATTCATCAAGGATAATCTTCAACTTGGAAACCAGTAACTACAGCTTCCAACTAAACTAATTTCTAGTTTTGTTTCCTTATCAAAGTGGATACTTACGAATAAAGTGCATAGGCCTCTGCTTGGGCTGGCTGTTGGAAGTTTGGTTCATTCAATAATATCTGAATTCCAATCAGCACCTAAATATTGAGAAATAATCAGAAATGCTTAACAGTCCAAGGTGATGAAAAGGTTGGGAACCAGAGCTCTAAAGCATACTTTATAAAATCAGAGTTTCTGGGTGAATACCAATAGGTTTCAACAGCAGATGCATGTGAATCTATAACTTGAAAAAGTTCATTTTTGTATATCATGTACAAAAATGAATAGAGGCAATTTGGAGCATAGTACATTTACATGACAAGGGAGGCCCTTATTCTAGGGTCAACACTTTCTGGGGCAATTCTATTAAATTGCACAAGAAAAATATTAGTAAGCACATATATTCAGCAAATAGTGAAAATATATGATTTCAAACTAAACAACAAACTTTATCACCAGATATAGCCTTCTTGACAGTACATGACAGAAATGTGGCATTGTCAATTTGATTGCCTGAATTTCTCAAAGCCACTTTGAAACACATTGCTAAGAAAATATTCATAATATGAGTCCCCAAAATAATTGTAATTAGTACTTAAACCTACCTCTTTTACAGTGATTTGAGGCTTCCACCCTTTTGTTTTGTCTATAAGTGATAATGCGACTGTTCCTGATGGAAATACATTTGGATGTAGAATTGGTGGATCAAAGAAACCTGAAAATGGCATCAATTAGAAGAGATCAAACCCAGAACATCATTCAGATGTGCTTAGTACAGCAATATCTTAATGCACTCTAGATGCACTTAAAAACAATTCATTATCTGCACAAGAGATCAGGAACTACTCACAATGAGGTGGTTCATATGGATATTCTTCAGGGAAATCGAGTTTCAGTTTGTACAGCCCTCCTTCCCATGGTGTCTAAAATTGCAAAATACAATTGATTCCATTAGCCCTTCCTAAATATTATCAATATAATAAAATAAATAAAGTTGTAGTGATAAACTGTTGTTCAGTACATAAAAGACTATTGCATTACATCCTTTTGTTGTAGCAACTCTTATAAGCAAACCTACACAAATAACTGTTAGATTAATAACATTTGCATGCGTTTGAAAACTTTTCAAAGATTGAAGATTTTAAAACTGATTTGTGTATTTTTTAGTGTGCTGAATCCACTGATATCATTCACTTTCTTTGGTCAGATCAAGTTTTTGAGATATGATAAGTGCAGGTTTTGACTCATGGATAGTACTCAGTTCAAGAATGCATGAGGCCTGTATGAGGACTGTACGAGGCCAAATCTTTGTTCTTAGAAAAAAATTGAAGTTGAAGCAGCCTGGAACCAAAAACTGTCTGTCTTTAACTCTAGGAAGCTATAAAAGAAGCCCTTCTGTTTTCATCTGGTTGATCATTTATTGCTTAGTGGACCTACTCTCCAGTCCACAACAACATGTATAAGTTGCTGTATGCCCTGAACAACCATGTCCGAGTAATCTGAGGAGATCCTAAGATTGCTGGATTAACTTTAGGACTTCAGGGTAGGCACACAAAGCACCCATGCTTTCTGTGTTTGTGAGAAGGTCAAGCTGATGACCAACATTTATCACACATGAATGGCCAACAAGACAAGGCTTAGAACCTGGTTTGCTCAATGGTCAGTCTCACCCTCTTGTTGAACCAAACAAGACAGTACTTCCACATTTACACATCAAATTGGGGCTGATTAAGAACATTGTAAATGCAATCGGTAGAGAAGGAAGAGAGTATACTTTCCTTCAGCAGTGGTTTACGAATATAAGCTTAAGGCTGGCATTTGTGATGGGCCTCAGTTATGGGAACCAATGAAGGACTCAATATTCAGTGATACACCAAGTGCACCCCTGCTGTCTGCTTGGCAGTTGCGTAAGTCAGTACCATTTTTGAAACAAACAGAGTGTAGAATGCGAGAAAAGAGTTGATAACTTCTAAAGAAATATGTTAAATTAGGGACTCACATATCATTCAAAATGCACTTTCTACGGTCCCACTTAGACTACCTCCCTCAGAACTGTGGAAACTCAAGTAAGGAACAGGAAGAGTGTTGTCACCACAGCATTTGTGTCATGGAATAACATTACCAATGCTGTTAGGATGTGAACTTTCCTGTGCATTACTGTTGGTGGTTCAACCAAGACTTGGTGCCTACTCAGCACAGGAGAAATTCACTAAAAGGCCTTTTATCCATGATTAGCTTTTGTGTGAAGTACAACCTATGTTTCCTGAAGATTGTTTGCATTTTTGAAGTACTATATTAAATATCAAAGGCAATAAATAGCAACAGAGAGCATTACTAACTATTTTCTCCAGCCTCGTATCTCAAAAACTTGACCTGATTCGATGAAATGAGCATGCATTTTGGACTTTGAGTGGCAAACTACCCCAGAATCAGCTGCCATATGCTTTAAAACTATGTAGGCCAGTTTAATTAGTTGAGAGCATCGCAAATCATCAGTGGGGGCTTTTCAAGAAAAATCTGGAGGGTTTCAGAGGTGCTGAACTTGCAGCATATTTTAGAAGTATCCTAGAATTTATCAAATATATGTGTTTTAATAAGAAAAATGTTTACAAGAAAATTGAGAATCAGACAAAAAGGGGGTTTTCATATTAAAGAAATGTGTACTTAGCCTTTGGTCACATAATTTTGTAATGAAATTGCTCACTTGATGGCAGTTGTAGGAGGCACTTTACCCCCTCAATATTTGCTACCACATTTTATAAATCACAATCACAATAAATCCAAAGAAATAATTGATAAACATGTTCAACAAACAAATCTAAAATCCCAAGATGCTACTATAGCAAGCTCAAAAGCATACCTTTAGTTGGCCTGGTATAACTAAAAGGCAGAGAATAAAATTAGTGAGCATTTGAACAACAAATATGCCTTGAAATAAAACAAGGAAAACAGTTTTATGTACAAAAAAGAAAATATGGATTTACCACAATTCCAAAAAAGATAGTTTATTTGGCCATTTTCATCCTTAGTGGGCTCAGCAGAAAACCCCTGAAAAAGAAAACAAGTTTTGATAGTTGTGGAATGACCTTGTGGTCAATAGCTAGCTCAATACAGACTTGTTAAATATAAAAAACTAAGGTTTTGCTTGAAGCATGGATTTTCTTAACTCTCCCCAAAAGTGATGCTGAGATTTTCTTAATTTTCTTTTAACTTTTTGTAGAATAAACTGGCTAAACAGGTTACACCATCTTTGCTAATCTTGCAAACTCAAAGTTATATTCTATCCTTATAAGTTAGAATGGAAGAATGGTGTAATATCAATTTTTGGCAAAAAAAACAACTGAGTTTAACAATTGAACCTTACGATTTTAACCTTTTTGTGCCTTATTTTCTCATAAACTTTTTTCTCTGCTATGAAAAACAGTCTAATTCACAACACATATATACACATACATGCTTTCTGGAACCTGCTTTGTGTTCTATCAATCAGAATGTAAAGATGTCAAGATGCAGCTTTAAATTCAACTTTTTCATTCATTTAGAATATATTCAGACCTAATTCTAATTCTTTCTCAAGGCTTCACAGCTCTAAAAGAAAATAAACCACATTCAACAATATGCACACAGTGATGTTCTTATGGGAAGGCAGACATGATGCTCCCTAATGCAAACTAAACAGCAAGACAATTGATCATATGGAAGGTTTAGCATCTCATTGATCAACTTTTTGCATGTGACCTTCTTTATTCCAACTGTTTGGCTGTGCCCTTATTTCTTAGCTATAATGGGTTAAATAATTCTAAAACACCTCCACCAAGTGGTGTAGAAGTAAATTGATAGCAAGGGAGAATCTCATCTTGTATTTATCTTTATAAGAAACTTTGAAGTTAATCTACACAGTTATATAAGAAAATTATAATGCTGTCCAGTAACCAGCATATATGTAATACTATATATAAATATATATCTTGTAAACTAACCATTTATCGACAGCTTTGTATATCTAAACTAGCCTTTTACATCAGAAAGATGATTTTTCTATATCTTATTTATCTTATTATTCCATCAAGGGGGAGGGAAGAGGTCAAAATAGGCCAAAGTTTGATGACATCATGTATATATGGTAACTTAGCCCCTTCTCTGGATTTTGCATAACAAGTTATCACAATAATTATTTAAACATATTTAAACTGGTTTGCTTTTTCAGAAAATACTTATTTCTGCTATCAATTAAGGCCTGCATAAAAATGAAAACAACCAAATAAAAATCTAAAGATAGGATAAAAGTGCTAAAAGATAGTGTTAAAACTGTAATCCTTTTGCAAGTTTTAAAATCTTATTACTGATTTTGGCTCCTGAGTATTTCAGGGATAATCAGCTGAGGGCCATTGCCTTGTGTTGACATTTTGTGGTTGCCATGTTGGAGCTGAATTACAGTACTCTTTTTGTGATGTTTAAATGTTCAAATACTTTGGTAGCAGAACATTCTTTGAGTTTGACATGATTGGTTTCATCATACCAGTAGCAATCTCATAGGCTTTACTTTCTATTTGTGTTATCTTCTGATGGTCAGACGTGATGCCAAGTTAAGTTGGAGTGCAGTTTAGAAATATCTTCTATCACTGTTTGATATACTTTGGCTGCTGTTATTCAACTGAGATATGATCTAACTCTTTTCAGCAGTTTGATGGGCTGAGAAACATTTTCCAAGATCTTTCCTGATTGTTCTGTTAGGATTAAGTGGCTTTCTAGTGCTATTTCAAGATGCTCATATTTCCAAAACATATAGGAGAGCCATGAATTAAGACACTGCAAGAAACTTATGAGTCTAGCTTTTTGGCATAGAGAACAACTTGCTTTTACAGGTTTTAAATTTGGTACCAGCCTGTTTTTAAACCATGTGATCAGCAATTCACTTTCCTCGTAAGTTTCTCTTCAATTTCTTTTGATTGATGACAGGAGAACAAAAGCACTGTACCATCAACATAGTACAAATTTCAAGACCTAAATAAGCATAATTTATCAGGATCTGGAAGAAAAGCAGTCCCTAAATTTATCTGTGATGTACTCCTGATAATATACAATGTGGGTCAGACTGTGATCTCCAGTGCTAACAAACTGTTGTCTGTTGAAGAGACATTCAGCTATCCATTGCCGTTCAATTCCAGAGATAGCACAGCAGGGGAGCTTGCTTAGCAGGCAAGAATGATTGACAAAGCTGAAAGCCTTTAATAAATCAATGAAAAGAATACCAGTAATTCTGTTCTTGTCCATATTGTGTCTTACATAGTCATGAAAATTATGCACTGCATCTTGGGTGCTTCTTTTTTTCTAAATCCATATTGGTGTTTGTGAATAAGGTTGGTTGACTGCTGGTCAGGCCTCATTAAGTGTTCTGTGCCTGCAAATGCAAATCTTAAAAGTGCCTGCAGAAAAAATAGACTGTAATAGATGGCCATATACAGATTTGGATGAGAAGTGCCTGCAGAAATCTGATGTGTGGGATTCTGTGCCTGCAAACAATGCTCACCACTCACGCAAATTAATGAGCCCTGCTGCTGGTGCTCCATAATTTGTTTGGAAGCTGTGTTTTCCAATAGTTTTGATAAAAAATTTAATACAGCTATTGGTTGATAGTTATCTAGGGAGCTTCTTTCTCCAGACTCATAAATAGGCAGTACTTTTCCTATCTTTTCAAAAGATAGAAACACTCCTTTACTCAAACTAGAGCCGATGAGGATATTAGAATTGTATTCAAGCACCTGTGCCATTGCTAAGTCTATTGCACATTGACGTGAGATGCAACTATTTTCATAGCAAATTTACAGCTATCCTTTGCCCAATCAGTCATCTAACACTTTTAATGTTCTGTGTGATATGTACACCATCCAAGTTACAATTGCCACATTGCCTTTGACTCAGCTCTCCCGCACTGGTACATCCTGTCTATCCAGGTGTGGCAACCTTACCTATACTAATTTGCTACTATTGTAAATTAAAAATAATAATTAGTAAGGGCTAAGAAGATAGCATTTGGAAAATTTTACATAGCAAAACCAGCAAAGCTAATTTTGGACCCCATTATGAGTTTCATGGCAGTGACTTCACCAGAGTTCCCTGCGCACCCATACATCTGTTCCCATCCACATCAGCTGTCAGCCATGGGGGACAAATCCCCCATGCAAGGCAAAAAATTTCAATCTGGGCTAAATGAGACAAGGACAAATGAGAAATCGTGCAAAACTAAAACTAGAAAGATTTGGGGAGAGAGAACATCTTACACACAGAGTTCATAGTGAACCAGAAAATTAAGCCATGTTTATGAAGAGTCTGGGAAAAACTGGAATAGAAAACAGGAGTTGCCTCATCATGGTTAAAGCAAAATGAGATGATTGCCAACCTTGAAAAATTCCATGCCATACTGCTTAGAAAAAATCAAACAAGTGAAATAATCAACTCTAAGGAGACCCTAAAGCTTTTAGATGCTACCCTTCATTATAGACTTGATGTTGATCCTCAAATTGCAACACAGCTAAATGTCTGGTCTGGTATTTTTTCGTCTTCTAAATCTCTTCACAACACTGAAAAGTTACATTAACATGCTCTGAGATTTCTCTATAAAAATCATACCAGTTTGTATAATGATTTGCTTTCCAAGTCAGGTAGATGCACGATGCTTATTTCTCACCAAAGAGCCATTTTCATTGAAATTTTCAAGACCAATAATAAACTAAACCTGCCTTTTATGCAGAAAATTTTCAAAACACGGACCTCATGCTATTCTTCATGAAATCCAAATGATTTAGCTCATATAAGGCCAAATCAAGTTTGATATCACTTTTGGGTCTAACAGTATGATGCCCATTGGGCCACAGACTTGGAATAATCTACCAAATGAAGAACTGAAACCAGCAGAAAATTTGAAAGCTTTTAAGAGACTAATTAAAAATTGGGATGGATTATCTTGCAGATGCAGTGCTTGCCAGTGCCTGCCTATGTAAAATACCCTCAAAATTTTACACGTGTTCGTTTTTGTAATTTAAATTTAGAAATTTCTTAATTTCACGTATTATTTATCAAATTATTCGATTTTGACTAGTTACCTTTGTATGTGTGTATATGTATATTGTTAGCTCGAAAATTAATTTGTAAAAAATCGAATTAAAATAATAACACACAGACACACACATGCGCGCGCGCAGTTGCAGTCACACAATTCTTGTAAAAATCAGATTCCAGCCGACAAAAATGGGCGCGGAGTCTTGGGTGTAGCCATCGATGATTTTTTCCAATGTCACAATAATCCCTGGAGCCACCACTTACTCTAAATGCTATATTCATCAGAAGCATTAACTTAAACTTTGGCATTGTCATAGCCTAAAACTCCTGCTTCTGCTATGTCTGGATGTTCCATCCCATTTTGGAACGTTTATTTAGTACAAAAAGACCAATCATAACCTTGAGCTGTAAAACTTTACCTTTGGATGGCACTGTTTCCAAACTTTATATTCCTCTTGAAGTCGTTCACGAGAATCAACTTTAACAGACCGTTCCGCCATTTTTGAGCCGTGTTCAAACTGGAATCGAGGCCGAGCCACAAGACTTGTTCCTCATTAATCAGCTGTGTTTCCCAAAATTTTTCTTGCTCTCCTCCCTTGGCTACAATACAATGAAAGCGATTCCCCCTTGCCAGCCTAAACTGAAACTATGCACCTATGGATGAGCACTACTTGGCATCACAGACGAAACTTAAGGCGGTATGGGGGTGAGTCCCCAAACCATGAAAATTTGCCATTTCGCAGGGCAATAACAGTAGTATAATGTATTTCTGCGGGGCAGGTTACTGGATCCAGAACCATTGGTCAACTACTGTTACTAAAAACAGGTCACAGACAAAAATTTTTTGCAGGACAGCCTTAGCTTTGTAAATTAAAAGTAATTCACCATCATTTTGCTTTACTGGGTTGCATTACTTTGTAGATCAAACATTTTCGTAATCATTCCGTTACAATTTGCTTCAATAGGTATTAAAATGGTAATGGCCAAACATATTAAGAAGCATAATGACGTCACACCACGTTACCCCTCGACTACACCCCTGCTCCCAATTCAATATGCCCCTTTCAAATGGCATTTCACGTAATAACCCCTCCAATGTAGCGTCGCACCCACTCACGTAACAGGACGTGTTGGCCAGGAAAGGGGAATCTTGTCTTGAACCTTTACCGAGGGATCAAGAATTCTTGTACAGCACAAAAACGACTAAAAGACTTATTTTTGTTGTTGTTGTTGCTTGCTTGCTTGCTTGATTTTGAGTAGGCTGTTATGCTTAGCTTTTCAGGTAATTAAGACCTACTATGCATGACGCATCCAGGCATGGGACCCTTAGTTTAACGTCTCTTCTGAAGAACGGCGGAGTGAGCTGTGTTGGTCGTTCATCTGGAAGGTCCCCATCCAGTTTCTGACCATACACAGCCATGCTTAACTTCAGTTAAGTTAATGGAGCTGGCTAGGGCGCTTGGCCACTCACCCCGCTGAATCCCATTATCCTAAAGGATGGGAAAGTCATTTCGTTTTCTTCCTTTATGGGCATTTTTCACCCAAAGGGCAAATCTAGCGTATTTCCAATGGGAGTGGAGTGTAGTATCAATGGCTATTAGTAGCCTGATAAAACTTTTTGGCTTATCAAAGAGAAAAGGGTGCATCATTCAAAAGCATCATTATATTTACGGCATTTCATCCCAGGAAAAAATTTTAGCACTGATGGAGAGACATGTAGTGTACCGTCATCTTGTGTATACATGTATACACATCTCTTCATCAGCGCTAAGTTTTTCTCCTGGGAGGGGATGCCATTAACATAGCATATCCAGGCCCTCAGAATTTACCAAAAAGTGTATAAGCTACCAAAGAAACTGCCCAAAAGTCTCCATTTTTGATCATCGGAGGTACTGCACTCCCCATACCCCCAAAAGTTTTGCCTCTGGTGCCATGATTCCACTTCCTTTATTATCTTGGCACTCCAGTGAGTACTACCATTTCAATATCATCATATGAAAATCTTCATCGTTGAATAGTACCCTCAACTTATATCTACGTACTGACTAAAGCAGGTGATCAGCTTCTTCAACATTGAAACCGAGCCACTTTATGAAACACAACGCTACACTCTATAAATGGACAAACTTGATTGTCAAGAGAGATGGTTCTTCAAAAAATTCTCGTAAAATGGTCTCTCGTGTACGTTAACAACAAGATTGCAGTATACTATGTCAAAAAAGGAAAACCATTTGTTTGTCCATCTACTCTGTTGCTTCTCAGTAGGTACTGGGCAGAAACTTCAGGTTGGAACTCGCTGAGCCTTCTCCTCATTCAAATTGTCTGTTGGAAGATATTTCGCAGGCGACAATCCGCAGGGACGTAACTTCATTATATTTCTGGGGGGTGCCAGAAAATTTGCGAAAATTTTATCTGTGACCTTTTTTTAGGTGACAGCAGTTGATCAAATAGTCCTGGGGTGCAGTAAGTTACCCTGTAAGAATACATTGTACTGCCGCTTTTGCCTTACGAAATGACACAATGTCAAGATTAGATAGTGGTTAGCCCCCTATATCCCCCTTAAGTTTTGTCCCTGACAATCAGCTATCTCTTCTTTAAGTCTCTGCAAAATGAATCACAATCAGAAGAAGTTTCCAGTCATTTGCTATCTAGTTTTCTCCATTACCATAATCATCAAATGACCGACCCTTCTTTATATGTAACTTAAGACTTACATAATATCGCTGCAAATGTTTTAGCCAAAACTTTGCTCTTCAGTTGTTTATGGTTGGCTAATTATTCAACTCTTTTGCAGAAAATCTATAAAGGAAGGCAAACTATTAAGCAACGATTTTCAGCATACATTATGTAGCCAAAAATAGGTCCTTTCAGCATTCATATCTTTTTGCTCTACTTTCTAGGAAACTTTTCATATATTCTACTTACGTTTCCGAAGTTGAAAAATATGCATGCTCAAATTCAGTTTTATTTTTCTGTGAGGTTTCTGTAACTTCTATATTTACTTTTGAATTTGGAAGCTTTTTTTGAGCATGAAATGAATTGCTTTGGACTTTGTAAGTAGATGTTGACATTTTCTTAAAAAGTGCTTTTGTCGTTTTTTGTGCTCATATGTATATACTACCAAAACGGTTTATGAATTGAAGTTTATTTATAAATCTTACGCTATGATAGTCTATTATCCAAATGAATGTGAGATTCTATAGACTGAAATACTCCAAGTGACATCCTGTTGTAATGAGTACTGGGACTGCGGAGGAGCATTGTTTACTATACCATCTTCATAAGTGAGCAGCTGCATATTCCAAAGTAAAATCCCTAAACTAATAGTTCAACTATCTTTGGAGATTTACACTAGGAGTGCGCTCTAGGGACATGCAACTCAAGAACATTTCATATCCCAAATCAAGTTTCTATTAGAGGTAAAAATGTCCTTTATACAGGTTTTCTCAAAAACCTGGAAACGCTACGATTATTCTTGATGCATACTTGATGGCAAATAAGGTAAAAGAAAATACGCAATGACAAATATGCAAAACATTTTTCAAGTACTACAATTCTATAACTACTACATTCTAATAGGATGTTTGTCATGAATGTCATTGTCCCCCAGAAGGTGAGAGTTACGACATTGCTAATGTCAAGAGAACAGCAAGCAATAGAAACAACATGCCTAGGAGCGACGTTTCGCGTGACGAGGATGATGTTTTTGGGCTCTTTCGCTGATAGAACCTGTTATGTAGACCCATTGGCGCTGCATTAGGATTTTTTATCAAAGCAATCTGTGAAAGGTCCTTTGCATCTAGTATTGCCAAGAAACTAGTACCTTGTGGATTTGATATCGGTCCCGAGCACAGAATAATCCCATCATCTTCAGCAGTTCCTCTCTCCGATTGCACAAAAATTGGCTCTTGAGGGTAGTAGCCGAATGGTGGCGTCCAGAAAATAGTCTTCTTCGTAACTACATTTAATTTGGCAATCTTGGCACGGCGGTATAGCGCATTAGCAACAAAATATGCGAAAGTGTAGTTTTTTTGATGGTTTTTTTGGTAGTTGATTGCAGGGAAATCAGCCTTTTCAAATGGATCAGTGTCCGTCAATGCTCTACTTTTCATCGCATCATATGACCATGTTCGTTTATCTATAGCAATACGAATAATCGATGTATTCCATGACAAATCGTTGATTATATTTTTCAGCTGTGGGACTAGCAAATACGCATCAGCATTGTTGAAGGAAAAAACGTCCAAGTACAAGTGAGTGTCATCTTCGTAAGCATTGATGTCATGTGTGAAAAATTTGGCATATGGAAGATAGACGTGGTGCACTTTTTTCATGTCAGCGCGTTCGAACACTAAGATGCTGCTATTTACTCTTGGATGCCACGCGTATGATCGTAGGAAGCCTGGAACGATCTTACGGAAGTTTTTGTAGTCAAGGCAGTAATCGAAACGATAAGACGTTTGAGGCACTAGTATATAGTTAGAGGTTGTCTGTATAAAGTGGGTGTATCCAGGCATTATATCAAAATCCGCTTGCTTTAGCATTGAACAACTGGAAAGGTTATACTTCCCTAAGACATGGCGTGATGCGAGAGTTCGATGGTTTCCTTTGATGGTATACACAACTACCGCTATCTCCAAATCATCAATCTTGCCTTTGCTATAGTTTTCGATTTCAAGAGTTGAAGACCACATCGTTCCATCTGGATCAGTTTGCTCGTGCGCAGGGTTGTTGATGATGGAGTATCCACCTCCTGGTCGAAAACTGGGTGGGAAGCCTTCATCCCTAAATCTACGAAAGTACATACCAACTACATCAAGTTCAGGTACAGTTTTCACCGTTGTTGGACTGTAAAATGATTCCGTAACTGCTAAAATTGGGTACTCACTTCCAGATCTCCAGAAATTTATTGATGGGGTGAATGGTAGTGTTTCGTTAAAGGCGGTTTTCATATCTTTCACATAGGCAAGTTTATCTATATCAGCAAAAAGTGTGATCCAATTCACTTTTGATCGACTTATGTTCATACCGTAGTGCTTCCAAATTCTTGTAGATCTTGAATCAAAGCGTTCACTCGAGTACTCGACTTTTCCACCGTCAATTTTGTACCTACCAACCATTGGAATACAGTCAAACATGTGGGAAATGTAGTCATGTTGGGGACCTGAAGTAGTAAAAATACGAAATTTTATAGATGATATGAAGGAGTACTTTATACTGCAAAAATCGGAGTATATTTGCTTTACACAGGCACAAATGGTAAGAAAGATAGGCGCTGACACAAAGAGATTGATGCATGGTAGGTGCACGCATTTGAGTTTACAAACAGACACAGGCACGAATTCAACTGGATAGATGTTGGATGGATAGGTCTTCGTGTAGGCATTTCCTAAACATACATTATCAAAGAATGAGGGTTGCTTAGGGAAACACTTGAATTGAAAGTCAGATGGCCTTTATTTTATTATCGAAGCTTTCAGTGTCTTTAATGCAGATCATATCAAGTACTAAAGACAAAATCCAATTTTATACATGTGGCTGAACTATTCAAAACTAGCATATCAGAGTTAGTTATTTAGAGGAGTCGTAATGATATCAAGAATTTAATGCACAAAGGAAACCTTAAATAGTTTGTTGATACTACAGAACATTACTACAGCAAGAAAAAGCGGCTACAGTCGTTTGACATACTGAAAAATTTTCTCGTCCGACACTCGTCAGAGTATGAAACGTCGGATAGTGACCGAAAGCTTAACCGAAATATACAGCCAGATGCAGCTACATGTGATAGGAAGCGTCTGATTTGCCCTTACTTGATGAGTACTTATGAAAAACCAACTCTTTCTTATACACAAGACTAGGTTTTGAGAACAGATTCCAAAGCTTTTCAATGAAAGGGCGATCTTGCTTGCCCAATAATCCGAAAATCACCGTCTGTATAGGTTTTGGCGCATCTGGATTTGTAGCAAGATGTTGTCATATGGCCGACTCACAATTTTAGAATTGTTGTTTTTACACATACGAGGTGGCTGTTTTCTGATGAGTGTGGGACAAAAAAAGCAATAAGTGTGTCAAAATAATGTTGCCGTTATTTCGTGCTGTAGCATAGGAGACTGTAAGTATTCATTTTTTGACAAAAGTAAGTAAAAGAATCTATGTTGGTGATGTCATAAATGCAGCTCTGTTACTGATTATGAGTAGCATGGTAAGTTTTAGAGGCGAATTTTGCATGCAACCTTCTGCCAATCAATGCGGTGATTTTGAAAAGTCGGTAGCAAAAATTGGTAATTTATTATCCAGTTGTAAGACTGGCAGTGGTGCAAATCTAAAGCACCAACTAGGAGTAACTTTAAATCAACAATATTTTGCCTTCTTTGGTCCAAGTCTAATACTCTATAACTTGGTTTTTACATAATCGTTTGGAACCTTTCAACTATGATTGCACAGTCAGTCTCGCTAATTGTATAAAATACTGTCCATACAATTGCAAACAATCTAAAAAACTGAAGCATCTAACATTGTCTCTTAATTTAGCGAGCTAAATTACTGTGATAGTGTATGCAGAAAGTGATTGTAGTAAACTGTTTATCTTGTAGCAAGCAAAATGCGTCAGTGTGAGCTAGATTCTACAGCAATGTCATATTCACATTGTTTTAGTACAGCTTTGCGTTGAACCAGGTAACGGCTTCAATGTGCCATTTGTCTATATTTTCTTAGCTCGTTCCTTGTAGCTCTAAAAGTTTCTTAAGTTTTAAGCTGTCTAGTACTAGGTTGCTTGTAAACTGATTTCCTTCGAAAGGAATAGCGAAACAGCAATATCCATTTAGTGAGTTGACAGCTTGCTTTAATGCTGTCTATGGTCAACTCTCTCTTAACGGACACCTCTATAAAGCGGACACTTTGTTAAGACGGGCGCCTTTTCGAGGCCCCTGTCAAATCTGATATGAAATGCTATATGTTCATGTTCTTTAAGGCGTACACCTCTGAAAACGGACAGCGGACACTACTTCTTTGTTCCAAATGTATATAATACTTTCTGAAGTTTACATTGATATTACTAATTTTTGTTAAAAGCTACGATTTGAAACAGATCTGCCAAACAGGGTTACAACATATTATGTACATTAACTGTAATGACTTATGTTCCTCGCGGCTTTCGTTTTCGAGACCTTCGTTCTCGGTTGAGGGCAGCTAAATATTTTAGTCAATTCTGTTTATCTTGTAAATCTTTTGCTAAAGCCAGTCTACAGCTATAGTTTTCCCTTTTAATATATATTCACAAGTAATTTCCAGTTTGCAACACTCCTTTTAGTTGCTTTTTGACAGATATTCGAAGCAACTGAATCGTATTTTGGTTTCAGGAACATCGTCATCCATGCACCTATATTTTTGGAATATGCCCAACAGTTTTTTCTTTACTTATTACAGCGAACGCGTTTGTATCTTCCAGATTTTCAGGCAATTGGTAATATGGAATGATTTAGTCAATCGCTGGTTCCCATGTTTCTTGATTCATAAACCAAGTGATCCTAGGATATCTTCAGCAGATTTTTATCCTTTTTGTTTACGCTAAAAATGTCATAGAGTCAACTAACTTCCAGAATCAGTTCAATTTTCCTCAATCCCTACAATAATAATTGATAGTAAGCTATTTTTGTTCTTTTTTGCAAATGCCTCTCTACTAAGAACCCAAATACATGCTCTTTCTCTATGAGGCGCTCTATCTCAGCGTCAATTTTCTTGATTAATCCCGAAGGCCAGGGTAAGACTTACTTGAGATTGCCACACCTCCAACTAGAATGAAGTGGCTAACACAGGTTACAATTACTGGTCAGAGATCAAATTTTTTATTTTTGCTGTCACAAGAAATGTACAGATAAACGTGCACTTGGTATGTACGTGCAAAAATAGCACTTGGGAACTTAATCGCTTTGACTTCCTTTTTCCTATTGAAGTGGGAACAGCTTTTGCACTTGAGCTCCTCCGCAATCTGACACGGCTATTTCTATAAAGCGGTCACCTCGTCAAAGTGGACACTTCTTCGAAGTCCCGACGGTGCCCACTTTAGAGAGGGTTACCTGTATTCAAAACACTTTGCTAGCTTCTGCAGATATACATGTAATGTGAAAAGCTGCTATCTATACTGCCAACAACTAGAGGAAAAGACAAGCAAACCATTTTAGTCATCAGACCATAAGAAATTTTTTCTCATTTCTTTGTGCCTTTCTCTTGATTTATAGTGTAGAAAATGTTCGACCTAAATTGCTTCTGATATTCACGCCAGAAGTTAACAAACAAGTTACTGTACATGACATAGTAAGAAAGTCTGCTTGTCATGGCTAGAGTGTAAAGGGGGCAGCTATGTTTGTCCTCTACAAAGTAAAGATGATGCACCCGCAAAAAACTTTGAGCTGCTAAAGCTTCATCGGGCAAAGTGTAAATGGAGCCTTGCTTGCAGGTCTTGTGTTTGTTATTGAAGTTTTAATAAGTTGTCGCATAAAGTTGCAAGTCAGAAGATTTTGAGCTATCGTCATGAAGAAAAGTACGCAGGTAGTGAATAGGAGCACTACGATTTCAGAAAGACTGCACTGTTAGCATCTGATTTCTCTGATACTAAACTGAACATTTTTCACTGGTGCTGAGGGTAAAGTAAGATCTGCTTAGAAACGCATCGTATATGACCTTAACATTTGAATTATCACTGTCAAATTCTGTCCATTTAGCCTAAAGGGTACAATGTAGACATAGTCAATATGATTGAACTCTCTGGTCGAAGATCAGGCAGCCTTTTGTATCCAAGAGTATGAAATGATTATTTAAGCTTCTGTTGCTTCTAGCATTTCCTCCTGTGACATGTGCATTTCGGTATCACGTTTCACTAATTCTACAAAATTTAGCTTTCTCGTCATTTTCTTCATGGGTGATAACGTTCCATTGCTAGTGATGATGATTTAAGGATCAGGTTCGATGATAACCTATAATTTACGAATAACATATATTCTCAACCAATTTTATTACTTAATGCCTTCTCCTTATAGGGTGCTTTGCAAGACCTTGTGATACAATGTGAAGTCTAAGCCCATACCCCTAACTTCATTGGAGCCCGATATTCGCCAATATGGTGGTGTGTATGAGACTTTCCAGAATCTAGGAAGTGTCTTGTGTAGAGTGAGAGTTTGGAAAATGACTAATGTGTAGTAACTAATGTCTGGAAGCACGTTCTCAAATGAAGGATTATGTGGCATGCACCATCATTCATTGCAAGGAAGTGCGATCATCAAAGACATGGTCACCTACTCCATCAATACCGTGACACTTGTGAGAATAAAAGGAGACATCTACGAGGGAAATACACGTGCCTGAAGGGCTATGAAGCAAACTTCACTTATGAGCAACACATATTGCACTCTATATGTATTCAGTATCATATTTTAAAGTGCATCAGCAACGTTACATGGGAGGAGGTGTTTAAATGTAAATTCTTGGATCATGGCGGGCTTGGGCTGTTGTATAAGTGGATGTGTATAGGAAAAGGAAAACACAGCTCATGGGAACATAGAAACAAACAAAACTCAGTGACGATATCGAAACCTTGAAGATTATAGGATATACTATAGACAAAAATCTGTTTTCTTGTGGAAAACGGTAGAGGACAATACAAAGACTTTTCTCAAAGGCCTTCCACTCCTGAATTATTTACAAGGTTTTCAACAGTTTTGCTAGCAATATCCTAAATCAGTTCCACTACACGTTTTTTTTTATAAGAAAAAAGTTTATAAGAAAATGAGGTTCAAATCGCCAAAATCTTAAGAAAATCTTAAGAAAATCATAAGTAAATCAAGAGGCTCTATTTCCAAAATTAAGTGTTTTTATAGGTAAAAACTCGGTATTTCGTCGTTATTGCATTCAAAATGTTAAAGATGGAATTCAAATTTATGTATAAAATATTATTAAAGATGGTGTAAACCACTCTAGCCAGTTTACTTCAGTAAAAGTTAAGAGAAATTTTAAAAAATCTGAGGCTCAATTTCGGGAAAAGTTAAGAAAATTGAGGCTCAGGCAAAATAATGATTTTCTCATAAGAAAAACGTGTAATGGTAGAGAGCAATCCAATTCAAACAGTCTTTCCTCGGTATTCTTCAATCCTTACGTTATAAATGAAATTCCAGATCTATATTTCAGGTCCTTTAAGAGCACAGTGAGAGTGAAGTCTTGGAATATTGTTATACTAGAGCTGTAGCTACCTTGACTCCCTTCTTGCACTGTAGTATTGCTGTCCGTTCACTAAGAAGTATTACTAGCACCAAACGTAGGAAGCATTGCAAAAGTGGGGGGCAGGCGGATTGAAGGGTGCCTTGGTAGGGTCTCTGGAAGTGAGATTGAGCACCTTGTATAGGGGTTAAAACACTTACTGAAACAACAAAGAATTTGAATGATGAAAAAGGTCAATATTGTGCCAATTTCTAAATGTAAATCAGCTATGGTTATCTGAAGGCATCCCCCCCCGGGGAAATTAAGAAGCTCAGATCTTCTGAAATGGCCGGAAACATGCATTCTTTTTACTTGTCTTTGCATCTCCAAAGTTGTCAAGGAGGGCAACCAAGTTAAATGAAAAGGGGCGCTTTTTCCGAGTCTTCGAAGGATGGGGGGCACGTGCCTCTTTGCCATTCATGTCCTACGTCCATGACTAGCACATATGAGTTCAAGTTACGATAGGTGATCTTCTTTATACCCCAGTTAGAGGTAAGTTGAAATGTCATATCACTCAACAAGATCACTATTATCCCTATATTTATGCTTGTCCTTACAAATGATAAGGAGGAGATCGTACAAGAAGTTGGAAGGCTTAGCTTTTAGATAACTTCAAGAATAGGGGGCCACGATGAAAAGAGTCCAAAAGGCTTCCATATACCTTCGGCATTCAAAAATACGAGAATCTACAGTGTGCCCAGATAATAACACTAATAATAAAAACTTATTTAAAGTTGGCTAACATCTAACATGTACATAGTTAAAATGAAAACTAATTAATGCCAACAGAGAGGGAACCATGGCTCAAATGTGCATCTTCATAAACCTCTTAAAAGTGCATTGCAAAAAGCTAGGGCTCAACAACTGAAAACGTTGAAATTCTAGAGCCATTCAAAGTTGATGAATTTTTAGAAAGTTGTCCTTAACTGATTTATTTGACATCGATTTCAGTGAGTGGGCACTATCTTTCACATCTTCTTAATTCTCTAGCAAAATATGAAGACAAGAAAATTTAGGAGCTTATCTAGTAGTGTTTTTCCCTTCTTTCTGCTATGGAAAAGACTTTGGCTAGATGTAGCATTCTACAGTGGTAGAAGACATTTGAAACATGAAGGGTAAGAAATACAGAATACATCAAAGTGCTAGCAAACATTATGATGTATCTCTCTAATATGGTGTCAACAAATATTTCGCAGCTCTCCTCATATCGGGGACTATTCTTTTTCATTTCTACACACTATCAGAGGCTTCTATAAAAAATTCACTTAAAGGGATTTAGGAGGTCGCTGCCAGTCTGAGATTAAATTTTGGTCCTTGAATAAAAATTATCAGCCAAGATATTTCCTTTTGTCATGAGCAAATCGGTGAACAATCGCTTTACGAAATGTGAAATGGAAAAATAAAGAAACAAGATCTGTTGATATCTATCTAAGAAAAATTCTTTTACTTTCTATTGTTAGATGACTGAATATATGGGTAAATAAAAGATACATCAATGTACTCAATGCCCGTTTTCCGTTGATATCAAAATCGTCACACATTTAGATGAGAGGATTGAATGACCAATTTTATTGCTAATACTATAAATGAGCGGTGGATACCACCAACATTCTGAAAAAATAC
Organism: Cassiopea andromeda; assembly: GCA_018155075.1. Classification (NCBI taxonomy): domain Eukaryota; kingdom Metazoa; phylum Cnidaria; class Scyphozoa; order Rhizostomeae; family Cassiopeidae; genus Cassiopea; species Cassiopea andromeda. The sequence continues at coordinate 374,133 of WIPJ01067450.1, forward strand.
CATTAGTGTTTTCCTTGATTGATCGCTGGCGAGATCTAATGCGACTATGGAACGAACATATTTTGTTTCAACTTTCCACCCGGCCTTACAGCATTCAACCAGAAACATACAGCATCTAAACACTTTTAGTAGTAGTTTGAAAAACAGGAAATTTATGAAATTTAAGATGAGGAAGGTAGAGGAAAATAGAAAAACAACATTAAATCTCAGGAGAAGAAACACATTTGCTGGCTTTTCCCAATACAGGATATTAAAGGTTCATGCAGTTGGAAAGGTCAAAAGTGCAGGATGGAACCACAGATTGTTAGATATCAAAATAAGAACATCTTGATCATCGATAGGAGTGACATCAAAATATGTCAATGATCATTTTCAAAAGCAATTCCGCTTTCACATAGTCTCAATTAGCCTTAGACAATTACTTCTGGTCGATACATAGAAAGCAAATGAGCTTTACAAAAATACCAATTTATATTTTATTTGATCTACATTCCCAAAACTTCAATTTTCCGTCTATGGAATTTTGCAATCTAAAATTTATCATGCTTCTCTTCTCAAAAGCCATGAGACAGCTTCATGAAATTTCTTTATTGAGATATGCCAAAAAAGTGATTTTGGGCTAAGATTTCCTAATATGACTATATACTTCTAACCTCCTAATAATCAAACTTTATCATTAGCAATCACCTCTGGATAAGCTATGTCAAAAACAGTAGTTTTGATCAAGCTGTCCAGAAATTATAATTGTGGCCTAGACCCTCCTAGAGCAACATTTTCTCATTTTTCATTTTTTCACCCTAAACAGCTCAAAATTGTGCTTTCAAAGAGCGCTCAATCGACTTCGAGAAATCATTTTAGCTATAGATGTGGCATTTAATCTCTTGTTTGCAAACTGTGGAATCTCATAAACGCTGGTTCAATAAGATAATTTCAAATTATTGAAAAGGACTTTTCAATCAAACCTAGTGACAAAGCTGGTATGACATAATCAATAGACGTTTCGACTCAGACTCGACCCATCATCAGTATAAGAAAATATTGAATGAAAAGGGTGTTTATATACCGGAGGTAGGATAATGAAACATGTATAAAGAGAAAATAAGGCAATAGAAGCACGCTTTTGATAGATAGCAAAGAAACTCTATCATCAAAGGTAGAAAGCATAAAGCGAGGAGATGTCACTGATTCTATTGATTCACAATTGCTAATTCTTCTCATAAACCATCTCAAACATTGGCAATCACATCAGGTAGCATAATCGATCCGTGATACTTACCATCAATTTCTCCAAAGGAGGCACAATTTTGCCTGACAAAGTCTCCTGTTAGCCATTTTGGTATGTATCCAGCAATTTCAGTAAGCGCCTCATTATGAGCTTCCTTTGTCGTCTGCTTGAAAATATTCTTGAAATTTGGATCTGCATAGGTAAGTGCTGAAACAACGACCAACAACAGGAAAGGATGCAATGTGCCTTCCATCTTGCTCGTCTGGTTTCTCAGCATTTAGAGCACCAACCTTAGTATTTAGAACAATGATTGAGGCCCCGTGCACACTGCACAGGTGCAACTTCTGTACCGGGATAGAACGTGTTACAGATCAACTGCGTCTAGACTGCTCCAGTGCAGAATTTGTACCAAATAGCCTTACCGTGCACACTGTACTGATCCCCATTGTTAATCAAGTCTCAGCATTGTTAGAATGCGTTGATAAAGAACAAAAGTGCATATCACATGTCCTGACTGTTTGACAGGTCGATTTTTTGCTCGTTCTTTTCTTGAGTGTCCTTCCGGTTTCACCAAATTCTGTGTTGAGTATTCAAAGGTCGAAAAAGGAATCAACTGCATGATCGAACATATGGCCCAGTTTAAACATCGAATTTCTGCCTTGTCGAATTAAATTATTCAATCAGGAAAAAACTTATGTGCCGATTAAATTTAACAGTAATGCGATGGTTAAATCAACTGCCGCATTAAATCATTTAATACGGCAGTGGTTCAGCAACTTTGCCGCTTGATTCAGCAACTTTGAATTAAATCAAATGACAATTTGGTCCATCTTTTACAAACAATCCAATCAGTTGGCATGCGCAATTTAAGTTTACTTAATGGCGGCGACACAGAGAGACATAGCTTCATTCATTGGTTTTTGCCAACAAATGCAATAAATATTAGAAACTATATGAGAATAAGTAGCAAAAGAAAAAAACATGAACAAATTACGCTTTTGCAGCTTTCAAGGGCCTGGAAGTCCCGTCTCTCTGCTGCTCTAGTACCGTGGTAGCCCCCTATCGCCAGAGTTAAGACTAGGCCTCTGTCTATACAGGCTAGCAAGAGGTGACTACTATTACACCATCGCAGCAATGGCTGGTATTGGTGATGCAACAGTCTGCACAACAGTTAAGAAGTTTGTCAATCTATAGTTAATGAGTTCGGAGAGGCAATGATAACAATGGAAGAGCACTGGCAATTTCCTTGTGCTTTTGGTGCTATTGATGGGTGCCATATACTGCTAAAATGTCCTCCAGGTGGTCAACAGTCACAAAAGGAGCATCATAACTTCAAGGTATTCTATTCAATTGTTTTAATGGCTATTGTGAATGTCAAATATGAATTTACATGGGAAAGTTGTGGATGTACTGGCAACAACCATGACTCACCCATTTCTCAAGCAACAAAAATATATACAAGGATAAACAATGACACAGTTCTTCCTCACATTGCTAAGCAATTGAATGAAACAGATATCCCCCACTTCTGCTAGGTGATGGTGCTTTCCCTTTTCACACATGGCTCATGAAGCCATTCTCAAATGCTGTCCTATCCATTGATCAAAAATATTTTAACTATAGACTCAGCAGAGCTTGAATAGTGACAGAAGGGGGTATTGGGGGATTGAAGGGACGCTTGAGAGTATTGCAAAGGAGATGTGAATGCAATAAGGACACAGTAAAGTCAGTAACACTAGCATGCATTGTACTGCAGAACCTTTGCATCTTACTTGGTGACATATCTCCCCGCCACTGGGATATCAATTTAGATCCTGAGAAAAATATAATGAGGCCACACAACATTGTCAGAGAATTACCTCACATGCAAAAATGCAGGCCAACAAAAGATAGTTCAGAAGAAGCTGTCAAGATAAGAGATTGTGTCCAAGAGCTTCTTGCAAATGAAAGAGAACAATACTGATACAGTTTATCCCATATTGCAATTGACTACTTGCATTAATATAAACTCTTCATACCACTTTAATTACAATGACTTCCTACTATTGATTGTGTTAGATTAGATAGCAGCCTTCAGACTTTTTCAATACTAATAGAAAATACATAGGACCAAAAATATTTTAATACCATTTTCTTAAACATTATTTTCTACTGCTAAGGATAGTTGAAGATTTCTTTGCCAATATAGCTTTCATTTAATTCTACTTTGTCATCGAGGAAGTAGCTGAAGGGCAATGAAAAAATTTTGAGGAGATTTTATTTGTTTAATGCTTAGTTGTCAAAGATAATGCTAAAAGCAAACTAAAGATATTCATGGGAAACTTATTACAACTATTCTTATAGATGTGCATTTGCTTGCAGTAGACATTTTTAAGAATTAATGTGAAGGAGTTATTTCAATAGTCCCAAGTCACAAGTCATAGTATGAGTTCTCGAATTCCACTTGCCTGTCCATTTGTTTGACAATGAACTGTGAACAACGGATATGAAAAATTGGTTTACACTAGGATGACATCGGGATTGAAGATGACCAGAAAATGAAGGCTGGTTTGTAGCATTCTCTGAAGAACATGGCAGCGTCCCCATTCCCATCATCATCATCATCATCATCATTTGTAATTGCATGTTGTATTGCATTTGTATCATCCTTTCTTCATGCTCTCTGGACTTATCATTCTCTTCTTTGAAATACTTGACAAGGGTTTCAGAGGGATCCTGATCAAGGAGTTTATTGAATTTTGACACTGCATCAACAAGTACTTAACTTTCTTGTGACTTTCTTTTTGGCACATACAAGCCTTTGCTGTTATTTTTTCTCAATAACTACTTCTGTAGTTTCCATGCTTGGTTCAACTGCTTGCTCTGGCCGAGCAGATTCTCTACTCTGTACAAGTGGAAATAGTTGCCCAAACCACTTTCCATATCCTTTGTTTTGGATGAAATTATCAGCACCAGAAGCCGTTTTCCTAGAGAGTGATGCCTTCTTGCAAATGGTAACAAGGGACTTGAATTTATTTCTTGCTTGCGAAAGAGTGAAGATGCAGGTTTCACTCCGAATTTCACATCTATCTCTTAGCTTTTGCATTACTTTTCCATATACCTCTTGATTCTTGGCATTTTTAATGTTAGTGAATGTTATCTTTTTTCTCAGGTATTCATCTTCACAAATGATATCTACTAGGTCATTGGTTACCTCTTCTGATCAAGTTGACTTTCGGCCAGCTTTTCTATTTCCATTTATTCGAGCAATTGAGATGCTGTCTCTATGTTCAGGGCTTGATTCACTTTCGTCAGTTTCTTCTGGCCACTCCTTATCTTCCCCATAGTCGTAACGCTCTAATATGTCTTCTTCTTAGCTTCTTCAATGAAGCTATTGACTTCACTTCTCGTCTTGGAAAAAAGGATTTGAGTGACGACAAATTAATTGTAACAGAACATTTGGCGCCAAATTGATACATAAAGTCTATTGAGTTGAATTAACGACCAAGATCCTTTGCGATAGCCAATGGTAGATCTATTAGATGGGGCACAATTTTAAGCGATATTTAAATAAATTAACAGTCGCACTATTGCAGCGTGAAATCCAATTTAATTTGACACGGCAGAAATTCGATGTTTAAACTGGGCCTAACAAGGCTAAATAACTATTACGAAGTACTTTCAACTCAAATAGCACCATTATGTTGTGATATGGTTGTGATTAGGAAATCACTAAATTAAAATATGAGGAAATGAACTTTAACTCGTTCATTTTGACCAACATTCGATGTGAAATCACCGTGGTGGAAGTAAATCCAAACTGTATGACAAATTGTAGGAAATAGCTGATAACCTCCATTTCACACATAGGCCAAACAAAGACTAAAGTTTTCCTCGTTATGGATCCGTAACTGAACCTGTTGCTGTTAGGCGTCTACAGTGCTCCGGTACAAGAAGGTGAACTGATACGGTACAAGAGTTGTTACACTTTATTAGCAGGTACAGAAATTGTTCCTGTAGGAGGAGCAGAAAGTGGTACGAACAGTGTAGACAGTAGGCTGAATCGTAACATCTGTTCCGATGCAGAAGTTGCACAGGTGCAGTGTGCACGTTGGTCTTAGAGATACGAAATTGAATTCTTATAAGTTCTGAATTCGAGGCTTAAAGCTCCCAACATCCATTGTTTTCAGCACAAAATGCCAAGGTTCAATTACTCAGCACTATTGTCAATGAAATATTATAGCTAAGGTGACCAAAAGTCAATAAAGCCAAAATTTTTCAATGGTCTTTGGATGACCTGGAACACCAGGAAACGCTTTTACCAGGATCACAAACCCATTTGAAAGACATTTATAGGTCAAAATTAAGTCAAAATCAAGTCTTTGGGTGAATAAAATTAAACTTATATTTACTTAATGTCAAGTTTCGTTTAGTTACTTTTCTTCACTGCACTCACGAGGACTCTTCCATACAGTTGAAAATGAATATTAGTAAATGGTAGGCAATGGCTTACTAATAAAATGGACTGTACCTAGGGGTGTAGAGCAGGGGGCTCAGCCCCCTTAGTTGAGTTTTTCTTATTTTTGGAGGCTAGAGCCCCCCTAGTTATGCCAAAATACCCTGATTCAGAGCAGCAAATGGCAATGCTATGAGATTTTTGTTAATGTTCCTAGAATATTCAATATCACAATGACACATTTTCTAAAGAGAAGTCCAGCGGATTCCGTTATGCTGAACTTTGTCATAACATTAAACCATCTTCTTTCCAAAGAAACTACTTTTCAACCTTCGTTAGGGTTGCAAATTGTGTGAAACCCTCCCTTCCCCAACAGATAAAACCAATCGATTTTCATGGCAATTGAATCTCTCTGCAGGGCAATAATGCCTTGCCACATTGAAATTTCAGTTCACATTCTGGCATAGACAATCCTTCTTTTGGCGCACTAGGGTGAGATTTTGTTTGTAGCTTTGGACTAGTCGACAGTTAAAGCAAGAGTCATCGTAAATTCTTTGTACTTCGTGTTCAAGTTATAGGACTCGCTTTCTTCTGGGAACAGATATCAATTGTGCTCCAAAAGGATATTTTCTGACGTTCTATAGAGCTTAGCTCTAAAAATCTTTTTTGGGAGCAAGCCCCTAGACTCCCATCCTTCTCCCCTCATCTTCCACAATAGTCTTTTGTTGTGCAATACCATAGGAGACTTGTCTGCCTCCATTTTCAGTTAATTCATCTCCACCAACTTGGTATCAATCAATTTAGATTTTTCATTTTGGCAAAGACGCCGTGTTATTTACCGTTTACTACCGCTGGAATGGTATTCTTTTCAATTTATTGTCAAAGTATAGTTGTAACTATCGCAGGGCAATATCCAGTGTTTAAATGAAAGTATAGATGTTACGCCCCTGACTTTCTTTTATGTACTTTTCAAACTGGGAGCTAATTGGGTTGAGTTCCAACTAATTTAACCGATGCTCAACCCACTTCCGATTACATTGCAATAGCAGCAAATTGTAATGTAAAGGTAGTGTTACAAAGGAAAAATTCTTCTGCAACTTGTCTCACAACCAGCTGCAAGACGATTGCTCCATTGCAGCTTGAAAACATAGATTGTTTTTCATTTCGTTTCAAGACGGAAGTTTGAGAAATTAGATTCATCTTTCAATGCTAAAAAATTCATACAACATTATTCCAAGATTACTACGTTTCACAACAACATTAGGACATCTTTTCAACAAGCAGAAAATGCTCAGGAATACACTGCCGAATTGCTTCTTTTATTTCAACGTATGTATAATTACAAGAGCAACTTAAAAGTGAGGTGGTAGAGTTGTTTTTTTATGAGCAATTGTTTTCAATTGTTTTAAAAATAGTTAATACATAGTTTCAAGCAATGTGTAGAAACATTGACAAGGCGTGATCTGGTTGATTTCCGAGAACAAGGTGCATAATGAAATGAGCACTTCAGCTAGCGAAATCACATGAATGGAATCACGTGTTTTAGACTAAGAGGCCTGGTTACTGAACTTGGGTTTATCCCAGATTGGCAGCATTTACGCTACAAAATGTCGAACCGAAGTAAACGCTAACCCAGGTTCATTCCATTTTCATTTGATTTGATATTTAAACAAGAACATAACGTTTCAGCAAGATAAAAACACCTAATTACAATAAAATGATAAAAAGACAACAATCCAAATGATAGGAGATGCTGCTCTACCAATGGATCGTGTTTGGACTTTGAAGGTTCAGAAGGTACTCTCTAAGATGTTTTTTTAAATCGAGCAAATGTGTCTTGTTTTCGAATGCTGTCTGGAATTTTATTCCAATGTTTGACTCCAATGAAGTAAAAACCTCTCTTAGTAACCTAGATGAACAGTTGTAGTAAACAGGGTTTTGGTGAAGAATGGAATACAAGTTTTAGTAAGAAACTCAGATTAAAGGTCAACACTACAATATCATTATTAAAAGGGGTATACACTTTATAATTGTAATTCAATGTCTCAGGGAAGTAGGTTAGTAGGATTGGGGAATGGAAACATACCATTGCTAAGGGGTACCTTTATGGGTATCAGTTGCTGGTACTGTGGTTACCATTTGAAGAGCCATGCAGAATTATGGATACAATTTTGGAACAAAATCACAAAGTTATGAGTAGGGAAACCTAGCATAAGCAATATGAATATCCAACTAGAAGCATAACCAGTACAATAACCAACGCTGCCCTCCCCAACACATGGCTAGGATTTAATTTCATATCCCCATTCTATGAACCAAAAATATAACTTAGATTCCCTGATGTCTATTCCAAGCTGAGAAAATTGCACGCCTTTCACCACAAAAACAATTCAAAGTTACAAGACTTCTCTCTTAGTACATGAGGGTTTGAAGTAATAGGGACATTAACATTATCTTAGTGACACTGAAAAAATCACTAGGAAGTTTTGTTCTATGTTTGTGTAATGAGCCTCCTGTGAGTTAGCTTTGTACTGTATTCTTCATCCGCTTCTCTTGCTCAACATCTCCTTGAACTTGATCTTTCCATTGAACTATTTCCTCAATTTTTCAATGTAAAGGTGTGATAACACTTCACTGAGCGTAGAGTGGCTCTCCATTTGTAAGCTAAAGTAGCTGTCATATCTGTCTTATTCTGGCCCACTAGGGCGCGAGTTTTAGCATGGAAGTGAGGCTTCCAAACCCAAAAACCAGAGGCTACCCTTGCAAGGGCTCCTAATGAGACCCACATCATTCTAAGGATTGGTAAGGATGCATATATAATTTTTGTTTCTTTTTCGATATTCCAATCACGATCTGCTTCTCCGTACAGTTGTGTATAGAAAATAGGCATTGCAGATAGCCTGTTCCTACTGAAGTGCAAGCACATGCTTAAGACTTGTCATTATTTTATTCTCAGATTTAGTGTGAAAATGGTGTAATTGATATGTCATAATGACATTACATTCCTGCAATATGTTTTGCTGGAAAGGCCTGACTTAAGACATTTTCTCCATTTCCTAAAATTCATGTTTATAGATCTGATAAATTGGCAGTCTTATCTGTAACAACTCTCAAATGACTTGAAAATCATCTTAAATTGAAAAATCCATCAAGCTTTTTAGAAACTCTTGGAGATTCTTGTCATAGTCATGTGCAGAAGGGTTAGTATAACTTATTGGTGAAGGTAATCATGACACATCCTGCTTCTACATCCTTGAATTGGAAGACAGATTGGTTACAAATCAACCTGAACAGCGCTATGGAATGTCAATGTAACTACTAGAGATAGCAACTCTGGCATTAAATATAAATTTTGTGATATCACCTACTGCCTAGGCGGATCCAGATCGAGTTCCTTGCTGCCCAGAACTCATTCAGCCTTTCTTCCAAAAAAGAAGATTTTTTTCTATTAAATTCAACTGTAGTAGGCACTTTATTGGTGTAAAATTCAACATCACAACTGTTTTCTCTTAACTTCTTGTTTGGCCGCCTGCCATTGAAAAATTTCATGAGCTTTGTGCAGCCCACTTATAATTTGCTTCTGCTGTGGACACCGCTTTTGAACTCATGGAACTCGGAAATGAAGTATAGGCAGCGGAAAGAAAACATTTGGGCATCAGAAATAAAACGCTTGGGCATCGGAAATGGTCGATTTGGAACTCGGATGGAACCTAGTCAGAGAGCAATGGTGAAACTCGGAAATGAAGGCTATTAGAAACAATCGGTAGAAAATAACCGTTATTGATTGGTCTGCCATTGTCTAGAAGTGTCTTTGTTTGAGCACTCTACATGTTGTTTACAATGGCGACCTGAGATGCATCGAGCCTCCAAAGAGATTCATAGTTATCAAGGAGTTGCCTAGCTATCTAGAACAGTATTTCAAAACAATGTGGGGCTCTGAATGTGCTTTTGAACTGCGGAGGAGTTTTTCATTTTTTTGTAATCTGCTTGATTTTATGTGGCATTTTTTGATTTCACAAGTTAGGCTGGATTTTTCTCAGTGAAGTACCCCTCGTTCTATATATTAATGTTACTCAACCTTTTAGCAATAGTTAGAGGAGCGTGTATAGTGTATGAACTTAAAACTGATATCAACTCCACTTGATCCTAGACCACGTAGCTTTTGGAACTCAGTCAGATTTTAGGCTGCATCCGCCCCTGCACTGGGTCAAAGGCTTACCAACAACTAAAGCACTTTGCAATGCCAATCTAGAGTATGACCATGAGGTCCAAGCCATCAAAAGCCCTGAACCAGACTTAGAAGCTCTTAGTCATAATGTTTTACGAAGTGTGAGTACAACTGGCGTGCAAATACACAGGGCTGCAATTTGAGGGGCTGAGAGTCTCAATGAAAATGCTTGTGGAACACTGAATGTAATTATAGAGCCTAGTAGAAAAGCTGTTGGTGTTTTTAGATCCCACAGGAGAAGAGCCATAAATAACCGTGTGCATTAAGGGAATCAGAACACATAAGGACAATTAATAACTTTGAATTGATACCTGTCAGGCTTAAGGCCAATGAGGTAACAGAAATTTTGCTTTTGCATGATAATGCAGTTATTCCACTGTCTTGGATTACATACAATCCAATGCAAGATATTGTACTGGATTGCTATTTTGAGAATGCCTGATATACATGAATTGGCTCCATGCGTGCACTTGGAGATACATTGTTTAAAGAAGAACATATGTGCTGCATTGAGATTTTACAGTAAAAGACATAAAAGTTGCTTGATAGTGCTATTGGATATCAAAGAGCGTTGCTTGCGCTGCAGAATTCCCGGTATGGCTTTTTCCATGTTAGCAGAGTAATGTGTCCCCTCCTGTCATAAGTGCATGGAATTTTGGCTACATTTTTTAAAATTTAGGTGGAAATATGAGCTCTAATTTTAGACCAGAGTGACATGTCCCCTTTTAACCTTCTAAGGGATTACTTACCACCACCCCAAAATTAGTGCAATGCATTGTAGTTCATTGGAGCCTGTAAACTTTGCAGTAACCGCAGCATGAAGATATTAAAGTATTATTCTTTGAAATACTTCTATTGTAAAACCCTTCATATAATATTAGCTCAAGAATCTGTAGAATTATGTGCTTTAAGCTGAAGAACATAAGTCGTAAATGTTAGAGAAAACTAGATGGGATAAATATTTTTTCCAAATTGCCGTTGGTGAGGTAAAGAAAATTTGAACTAAGCAAATGGTGGGGTAAAATATTTTTGACTATGTAATATGTTCTCTTCGGCCCCATCCCAGCCATAGATAACGACCACTCCCTTAAGTCAGAATTCTTGGTTAATCATCTTATCATTTGTTCTGCAACTCGAAAAGCACAGACAGCTGATGAAAATTTCTACTTATAAATTTGCAAATTAAACAGCATGAAATGTATCACATATAATGGTTCGTAAAGAACTACTCCCATTTCAGCCCTTTTGAGGTTCTTGTTTAAATAGCCTGCAGCATTACAGAACTTTACCACAGCACGGACAAGCGGTAACATTCTTTTGACATACTAAAAGCTTTTTGCGTCTGACACTCACAGAGTATGAGAACTTCGGATAGTGACCTAAAGGTTAACTGCAATATACATCCAGATGCAGTTACATGTGATAGGTGCGTCTAATTGGCCCTGAAAGTGGCCAAATAGGACCTATTAACCATTGTTTACATGAAGACTCCCAGTGAGAAAACGAACTCTTTTTGTCTATTCAAGACTGGGTTTAAGTCTTGATGTAAACAGATTCCAAAAGATTTAAATGAAAAGATGATCTTGCTTGCCCAATGATCCGAAAATTACCCTCTGTATATGTTTTGGCGCATTCTGGATTTGCAGTAAGGTGTTTAGGGGGTTCACGCAATGAACTGTCCGCTTCAAGGTTCTTATAAACGCAGATTCTTTTATGCGGGCCTCTACTGTATATCATTTCTTTAGTACGGTAACTTCCTCAATCCGACCAACCTGCTTCGTTCATGCTTTGGATCTTCAGAAAACTATGGCTTCTAGCACGTTGAATATGTCTCGAAATGGCAGAGACAACCCGATTAATAGCATTTTCTCTGTTCCTGTTAGATCTTCAAATTTCTGATATCATCGAAAGTTTTTTATATTTTAGAATTTATTTGAGGTTTAGGTTCTTTAGCAACTGATTAGCACAGTTCTGTTGTAAACGAACAGTTAGTTTAGAACAGAGCTGTGCCCATTAGTGAACCTTAACTGTCCTTTTTTGAAAAAATCTCCTTAGGATGAGTTTGAATTAAGTAGTCCTGCAACGTATTCCATTTAGGAGCGACGCTAAACTCAACCCGTATACGTGCGATATTATCTTTTAACCTTTTGTTAATAGCTGTGTACTTCAACCATCTAGTCCTTTTGTCATCAAATCCCTACGGCATCGTTTCATGCATTACATGAATTAACATTTGCAAAAGAGAAGGGCTTTACAAATACAAGCACTATAGCCCTCTAGCAAACGATAAATAATCTGAAGTCTCAGAAATAGTTTCCAGTATTCTTATGCATTGAACGAACAATCTTGAAGGCACATGCAATGGAAGTTTGCGACAGAGTCTGACAAGACATTTTACTGGTTGCTTTAGGACGAACCTTGTAAAACTTGATGCTATTGCACACAAAATAGCTATGTTTACACACATTTATCAGAACAAAGCTCTATATCTTCTGTATCTCTTTAATCTTTGTCGAAAAATATTTTGACCTCATTGAGAAATAAGTACAAATAATAATATCATAGTTGCTATCTACAGAAATATGTTGTAATGTAAACCTGATCCAGTACCCCGTTTGGCGAAATGATGTAAAAGCACGATCTTCTAATTTAGTTACTAAAGTCACTGGATCAGAGGTGGCATCAGGAGTTTTCCGACGGTGGGGCTGATTTTTCCAGCGGGGAAGTTAGGCAAGGTTAACAGGATAATAGTAATGCTAAAGAAACTCCCAAATGGAAATTTTTGCGTAAAGTATAGTCTTGGGAATAAGCCTTTATAAACATTCAAATGGAGAAGATGCCGAATACATCAAGGAAAGCTTTCTTCGAAATACTCTCTATGATGGCAAAAATATGAACTGACATTGAACATGCAGAATATCCCAGTGAGTTAGTGTTATGAATGTGGTACTATTCAATAAATTATTTTTTTATTTATATCCACTCTACTGGTGTAACAGGATCTTAGCTGTGTAAGAAGCTGTCATTAGTGTTTAAACATGAATTCTCTATCTTCCAACGGGCAAGTATTTTCCAATGGGGGCATAGTGCCCCTTGCTCTGCCCTTGCGCTGCACTGTAGTCACAGATTTTCAGGACCAACAAGCAAAGGACAATATGTGAGCCTGTAAAAAGCACATTTCAGTGACCTCTGGAGCGCAGATACAGGGTGGCTTTAATATAATCAGTTGCTATCCCTGAGATCCAAGGGCATCACAATTGGTCACTTGCAAGTGCTCAAAGCAAAACAGTAACAATCGTTGCAAATAAGCCTTGCTACTATTCTGCCACATCTAGGCTGAGAGAACTAAAATTAGTCCTCTATAAGAGATATTATGTTTGAAAATGCACAAGTTTTATGACATTTCAGTTACTTATCTTGGCATATCACATCTAAGCTCCCTATTTCAAAACTATTCATAAATTTCCTGGAGAAAAGAAATCGGAGATTGATATTCGTGTTCCAGGGAGGATAAGCTTCAATGGTCAGAAATCTTATTTGCTTGGTAGTGTCAAGTACTTCAGTTCAGTTCAGTTCAGTTCAGTTCAATTTTATTTTTAAAATCTACTGCAAAAAAATGCCACTAAAACTACTTAAAACATACAATGAAGGCACAACATACAATAAGAAATACAGGCTAATAAAAGAACAAAAACTTACGTGAATTTTATGCAGGGAATTTTTTTGTAAGGTGGAGCTCTCTCAATAGATAAATTAATCGAGGAGAGAGAGCACCCCCTAGGTTGGAGACAAAATTTTAGAGTTATATTGGTGATTAATAAAGATTCAACTGTTTTGTATTTCACGTGCTACTACTAGTGACTGGCTGATTGATTGAAACTCAAAAACCACTATTTGGTGGTAAGGAAATGGAGCTTATGTTGATGTCTAAAACTCATTATTGTTGAAGCTTGCTTTAGAGCATGTGGAATTCTGATACCAGACAGACAAGTAAGAGTGACATTCTTTTGAAATTAAATAATACTTTGCAATATGGACTAAATTCCATAAGATATGCACTTGCAACATTGATGATCTAGCGAAAGCGCATCAAAAAATTACTGAAAACAAGATAGGGAATACTTATTTACAGATTCAAAAACAAAATTCAGTAGTTTTATTTCAAAAGAATCCTTCAGCTTAAGGGAAGAATGACAAAAATAGGAGTAGAAGATGCAGAAAGATTTTTGAAAGCAGTAACTCTAACAACTTTCTTTTGTAGTATAGATATTGGTTTAAGGTAATGATCGTAAGTAAGTCCACAAATAACAATTTCATATTGGAGAAAAGAGACAATTATAGATTGATACAAAGAAATCAATACATCTGTAGGAAGGAGATGCCTAACCTTTAACAATATACTTCACGGTTCCTGCAAACGTTTTGGATAATTCACTTTAGTGATGCTTCCAAGACAAATTATGATCCAAAAGGAAACCAAGGAATTAAAAATTTTTAGCATTTTTACATGTTATTTGCTAAACTTTATTGTAATGCGTTCATAGAGAGATTGTTGTGGTGGATGAAAAATGGCAAAGTTGGTTTTATCAAAATTGAGAGTAAGTTCATTAGAACCAAACCATTTCTTAAAATGCATGGGGTCATAATTTATCACCTGTTAATGCTTTTCTAAAGTTTCTGATTCAAAGTAGATACTAGTGCCATCCACAAAGAGATGAAATGCTATTTATATAAATATTATTTATATAAATAAGAAAATAGAGTTAACCAAGAATAGATCCTTGTGGGACACCACATGTAACATTTAGATTTAGTAAATTGTGACCACTTACTGAAGCATATTGTTCTCTGTTGCTAAGATAGGAACAAAACCATGTTAATGCTATTCCTCTAATTCTATAGTGTTCAAGGTTATTGAGAAATGTTTCATTATTTGCAGATCAAAAGCCTTCTTCAAGTCATAAAAGACCACATCCAAACTTCCTATTGTCCAAAGTATTTTATATCCTATCAGTTAAGCTGATCAGTGCATGAATGATGGAATGCGAAGCACGGAAACTAAATTAAAAAATTTTATAGGATGTTATGTAATGCCAGGCAATCATTAAGGTGCTTGTACATTACTTTCTCTATAATTGTACCAAATATGGACAAACGAGAAATTAGCCTGTAATTGGAAGCTGTTAGGGGACAACCCTTTTTAAACAAAGGAACCAATTGAATAAAACCCTTTTCCATAGCAATTGGGGAGACACTTCAGACATGTCATTTTGTGCATTTCTTTCCATTTTAATGCATGCTATTTTAATTCATTCATAATTTGCAGGAAACGTTTATAAAAGGTTTTTTAGCTTTATTTATTCTTCTATTTTTTAGACATTTCGCTAAATTGAAATGAAAGTAGATGGACTGACTTCAGTGACATTTTGTAACTCTTGGGCCCTCACGAATCCAGTAACTTCAGTAGCCATGTAAGAGTCTTCTCTATTGCACATTAGAAGTGCTTTAAATATGCAAATCTAATGGAATGAGCGTGACATTGTTGACAAAAGTTTGCTCATTCTCCTTTGAAATACAAAGCAAGTGGAAATGATGAAGAAGTGCACGACTTGAAGAACAGTAAAAGTAAAAGAAATTGCTTTCGTTATTCAGCTAAGGTATAGTATTAGGTGGGCTGGGGCCATTCCGGTAGAGTTTTTTGAGGGCTTGGGGCTTACATTTGTGGAAAAAATTGGCACAGCCCCCTGATCTCGAGGCAGGAGCTTTACAATGAAACTTTGCCCACAGAGTGAGCGTTATAGCCACAAATAATTTTAAAGAAAGTGCATAATTATAGAACAGAGAAAAAGGGAGCTTGGGACTCAATCCCTAGTAAATCTATGCAAACCACACATCTGCCTATTTAAATGACATAGTGGTGCCATCAAGGAGGTAAAAGGTGGTATCTTTTATGTCTAATCTGTTAATTCTTGCGTGACTACTTTACCCTATCAACTATGCGAGTCTAAGGCTTTATCTTCAAACTTAAGCTTCTAATCTTATCTTAACTCTACATAACTTAGGAAAAAACTCTACATAAAGCACCAGGTTTATATGTATATAGCAACAACAACCATAACCACGGCTCCCTCGCAATGATGTATCAACATAATGAAATAATGTCGTGGATAGTACATAATCAATGGAAGTGATTTTGCGATTTCAAACGACTTTCGATGAGTCTTTGTATCAAGAAAGAAAAGAACTTGTTTGTGACTTGCATGCGAGAATTGTTTCTTCGAAAAGGAGGATTGTTGAAGTTGAATATTCCTGATTTCAAAAATTTAATTTCCCTACATTGGGCCCGTTTTCCATTGGGGGGGAATTTATTCGCGAGAAGTGACTTTTTGCTTGAATATACATGCACCTTTCAATTCAAATGAATTGATGCATTCGATTGCATTTTCTCTCTGCAAAATAGTTGCTTTGTGCGGTTAACTTCGCCTAGTGGAAAACGGGTTTTATACTGCATTGTTCAGTGGTTTTTAACCTTCTTCGTCGAGCGGATCCGCAAGGATGCATTACAGGTGCTCAAGGAACTCTTGTTCATATATCTGCACCGGTGACTTAAATTAAACTGTCGATCGTAGTATTTTTATAGCTTCTGGAGGAACCCCTAATCTGTGCCGGCGGAACCCCAGGGTTTCGGGGAGCCCCAGTTTAAAGCCACTGGCATAATTTAACGCCAATGAAACTTTCCTTCGCCAATGATTTTGCAGCAGTACACTTATTCAATTCTAATTTTTGATTTCGTATCAATATTTACTGAGTGGGAAGAAAATGCGCAATTTTTGTATCTAAGAAGGATGTGAGCTGCTTTTCTGTTTATTGCAACACTCTTAAAGTTATGGCACGGCCCCCCCTGGATCCAGCCCTGATTAAGAATCACTTTCTTAAGTTGTGCGTGCATACGAGGAAGTTCCAAACTGTATTTACAAGCGTCAAGCTTATTGAGTAAACATAGTTTTTGAAGAGCTATGCGCGCGCATGCTGTCAGAAAGATTACACATCAAATACATGCGTATTCTCTGTGATTGCAGCCTTATTCAGAATCCGCGCTGGTAGAATTAATTTACACCAAAAATTTGCCAAGGACTAGTAAAATCAAGATGGATGGGTTGATAGAACCTCTTCTACTTTTGATCGCTGCTTTTCAATTTAGTTTTGCGGACCCAAACTTCAAAAACGTTTTCCAACAAACAACAAAGGAAGTACAGAATGAGGTTCTAACTGATATTACTGGCATGGTGCCTAAATGGCTCTCGGGAGACTTTGTCAGGCAAATTTGTGCTTCTTATGGAGATATTGATGGTAAGTTGCTTATTACTTTATGCTATAGCTTTTCTCAATAATGCAATGTTCCTGAATACCATTCAGTAGAAGTTTTTCAAACAATTAGTTATCTCAAAGCAGCCAACGTTATCTATTGGCAAGTCATTGTTTCCACATATTTATATCTAAATTTTTCAAAACTTGAGTTTTTCTCAAAAGCTTTCACAGATGCAACTCATTAGCAAGGATGACACTACCGGGGGCGCATGGAGCCCACAAAAGTTTCACTGAGCCCCCTTTCAGCGCCTAAATTCTTAGGATTTCTTTGCACTGTCAACGCTTTCAAGACCTGAGCTTCTGCTTATGGCAAATTTGAAGGGCATGGTCCGCTACAGTTTTCTCGCTTTCCACCATAGAGGTTTGCTCACTGTTATCATATAGGTAGTGTTAGTCCCCCACATTTCTTTCTTGGTCAAAGGTGGCGGCAAGAATTCTTCAAACGGCGGGGTGGCTCTTTCGACAAGAAGGCTATAAATTCCAAAAATCTCCAAGAAAGTGGTTTTTCACCTTCCAACAAGGGGGCTACATGTTCCGACGAAGGGTAATATTCCCCAGCCATTCCCTGGCGCCAAAACTATTCTTGACGCCACCTGTGCTCATTAGATGACCTTATATCAGTGGCAAAATGCTGTATAGGGCACCTTAGTTCAAAACTAAGGGTCCCCGACGAAAGCGACCCCGATGCGTCCTCACTAAATCCTTTTATGTATATGCTTGCAGGCTCCATCGCAAGGGCTCCATCTTACTTAGTTCCTAAGAGCTCTGAGTATCCCCGTTACGTTAGCATTAGATTTTCTAGTTTTGTAACATGTTGAAACCCAGATTTACCAACATGTGCATAAGAAAAGGATAAATGTCTTTCCCACAACTAGATAAGGACATTGTGTAGAATGCCTTTAAAGGTGTTCATCATTCCTTTCGAGGTCAGCTCTGACATACCCAGTCTAGAACATTTTTACTAAAAGAGTCTACAATGAGGCTCAGCGGCAAATGAAGCAATCTTGTAAAAGAACAGTGTATGCATGCACATTTTCACTATTCTATGCAATCACGTATTCGCGCTTGCATAGACTAGCGACATTGTGGTAATTTGCGAAGAACTAGAAATCAGCTGGAGGATTTCGGTCCTAGATCGAAGAAGTGAAGGCGGTGTATAGTAGAGCGGTTTAGGGCCTTAGGGCCCGAGGGCCCGAGGGCCCAAACACACCAAACACATAGCTGAAGAATCAAAAATGGAGAGGCAAAACCTGCCTGTTCCAACACTTAGGGGGAGGGGTCAAATTCCTTATTGGACTATTTAATTCTCCAGGCCAATAATTCCGTTATTGGGCAGTACCATGCAAAATCTTTTATTTGGAGGTCATTGCCCCACCATACCCCTTGCAGTTACGTTTCTGCATCACGTGTTATTTTTATGAGAAAGTTGGCTACAAGAAAGTAGAATTCAACTGTTCAAACAAGTTTAGAAAGCTCAAAGCTAGATTTTTGAGACGTAAGAAGGTCTTTAAGTTGATGTGTGTTAAAAACTTGAATTATCTCAATAGAAAATTTAATATTTGTTATGTAGGCTACTCTAACAATTCGGCTTCTGATATTTACTAAGATTTATCATTAGTTTAAGCTTTCATAAAGCGTTCTCACTTTTCATTAATTTGCATGCATAAAATATTGAACCTCAACTTTTTGTCAAGGAACCTTAAAGGAAAGTCTTGATACTGGAATCGTGAACAAGTTAAGACGTTTTCAGTCCTAAGGCCAAAAAAGTTTCTTCTTAAACAATATATTTTCTCAGAGCCTCTGCCACTCCTAACGTTTTTGATGCAAACATTTTTATTGATATCAAATTATGCAACAAATTTTCTTTTTACAAACAGCTAGTGGGCTGCTTTGTGATCTTAACAGCTCTTAGGTCCTTAACAACTGTGCCAAATCAAACCTACGTCGGACATTATCCAGGATAAGAATGTTCTGGAGGGAGGCATTAAAGATTGTCAATCGTGCAAGAAAAATACAGTCTTTAGATGAACATTTCCTGGAAATAGTTCATTTGGTAATGGGAAGACAGGTAAGATGTCTCAAATCAGGACATCTATTAACTTATTTACTGGTGGTTCGAATGCCTTCCCCACCAGTCTCCATTATCTGCCCCATCACTCGTTATTGAAGCTTTTCCTATCATAAACAGTGGTAGTCCCTTTTGACTTCGTTATTTCCTCAATGATTTCTCCAAGAGCCTTTGCTTGCATTACATACTGAGCCACTGAAGAAGTAGGCTCTGCTTTAAAGGATAGTTCATTGATCATAACAATACATGCACATATATAACAATTTTGGACCATGAAATAAACTTATCAATGAGCAACTAGGATCGTTTTTAATGTACCATAAATGTCATTAAAAGTTCTTACAAAATTTCTGATACATTTCCATTTATTTATAATAAAATAGTTTATAAGAAAGCAGTGCTCAACTACTAAGAAATTGTGAAAGTTCGGCACTGGAATTTTTGCGACCTAAGAAGATTTATAAGTGTTGAAAATGCAATTCATCTGCGTAGAAAATATCACGTGTTTTATATTAGCTTTCCTCTAACAGTTTAACTTCTGTTACCTACTAGGATATATCATAATTTCAGGTGTGCATATCACTTTTCACCTTCCTCTATTGTACATGCACAAACACTGGAATTCAAAAAGTCATATCTAAGAAAGTGTTAAGAAAGTTTTGATACTGGAATCGTAAAAAAGATTGGAAAGTTTCAGTACTGGGCCAAAAAGAATTAGTAAATTAAAAAGAATGTATCTCACGACACAGTACGGCAAGATAACGAACAGTGACGTATGAAAATAATACTTATGAAGACTACGCACATCCACTCTTTCAAATGCGATGAGCATTTCCCTAAATGGTTTGTCTACGCGAGCCTATGATCCAAGTACTTTCAAGTTGTCCTAGCCTAACTGGGAAACTTTATAAAAGTGATTATAAAATTATAAAAAACCTTAGCTGCTGAACCTAGAGGCATGTAACGGGAACAAAGTGTTGTAAAATGCACCTTTTAGATTTACTGTAGCGATTTGATGAAAAAATTTTTCATGTGAAAGGCTGCCTTTTGAGTTTGTGCTCCACCATTCAACTATTCTTAAAAGATACCCTATCTCAGGGCATGATGAAGTTCATCCCTACAAAGTCATTTAGGAAACTGTCCAATACAAGCGCGAATGCACGTAAAGGCAACGAAATACCAAGAACCATACTTGTCAATGTCATTGACAATGTACCTAAAGTCAGTTCCGTGTTGAACTTCCTTTGGGAAATTTTCTTCCTCAATCGAAGTGTCAGCACATGTTAGTGACCTCTTGCGACAATGATGTTCCGTGTCATGTTCGAGGAAACTCTACCTGGTTGAGCAAGTGTCATCTTCCAAAGATATAAAAGTATCCCTTTCACCAAGACATTGCTGAATGATATGCGAACGACCTCAGAATGCACATTTCTTTTATAGAAAACTGGTACATAGTTAGGACGGTTAGCATTTGACTCTATTTTCCAAAATATTTGACATAAAAGTTTGACGTTTTGACCGAATTTTGACCTTCTCTGTGATGGATTTTAAAATGGCATGTTTTCATGAAAATATTTTCTCCACCAGTTGCACTCAATCCCAGCAGCATGATTAGGTAACAGGGAGATCACAAAATAAGGCCTTTTGTCACCGTGTAAGTGCAAGCTTGCCTCGTCCAATACTACAAAGTAAATTAACATACGTGCATGGCTTTCTACTGATTCTTGACCACATTTAATATTTTGAGCCTACTCAAGAAAATTGAAATTTATGAATGCAGTTTGGCTAAATGTGACTTTAAGACTTTACGACCGTCCTATTTACGACCGACACTCTAAAAGCAAAGATGCAAAAACTTTAGAACTACAAGGAAACAGCCAAGAAACGTTTGATAAATAGCAATTTCGAACGGATACCTGGTCCAAGATGAAGATGAACCAACAGCAATGTAGAAATAACGTTGATTTTGATTTTAACTCACGCTGGCGCATTTTCTTCAATACTAACAACTTCGGCTTCGTTTTTCGTACGTTTTTAACTGTAATTTTGTTCGTTAAGTCAAGAAACTTTAAAGAAACGTTCAGAACGAAAATGTGTCCAAAAGTTAAGAAACTTTTACACATTAAGTCAGGTGTTTTTAAGAAAAATCTCATAAACATGGAATTCACCAAAAGCTATTTTTGCGGGATTCTTCTATGTGATAGACAAGATTGATGAATAGCTTGTCTATATGCATGAATTGGAAAGCAAAAATCCTGTTGTACATAAGCCATGGGGGCTTTAAGATGAAAGAAGGAGATTTTGGGGGAAGGGAAAATTGTTTTTTGAGCTCAGTACTAGAATTTCTTAATTTTTGACCAACCTAGTATCAGTTTCTCATAAAAATAAGGTGTACATAATTTTTCATGGAGACAGGGAAGCGGGAGTGTTTTTCTAAGTGAGGGAGCTAGGAACGCTTGGCAAGCTTCTAATGGGTGTGGAGTCGGGGTCAGGGGTGAAGTCCATTAAACCTTTCATAATTTCACCCTTAGATTGGAAGCAAACTCCTATTTCGAATATCAAAATACATCCTATCTGAAATAGGACGGCTAGGTGTTGTATGACATAAGAAAAGTGGGGCTGCAGCTCCGGCGTGCTTGCCCGGAAGCATGTAAAATTTCCCCTGAGAGGGGATGTGTTTAGCAGGTACACCTGTTCATAGATAGACAAGGTGAAGAAACAAATTGCTGATTATTTGAGACATAAACTCTTGAAGGGATGAAAAAACATACACTCTATCTAATAATACAAATGTTTATAAGAATATTGAGGCTCAAAGTCACTAGTTTAAGAATAATGCGAGGGTCAGGTTTCATCAAACAAAGGAATTTCTTTATATCCTAATTTATATGCACTTTTACCTATTTTTATGATGCAGTAAAAATCAACAAAGAATGGAATATATTCCTTAAATTTTTCGGCGAAAGTACACAAATCAGAAAACTTTAAGAATTCTGGAGCTCGGCGAAATGTTAGGAATTCTTATTAAAAAACCTGATTTTATTGCGTTATTTCTTATACAGTTGCTTATTGTTTGTTGGCAATATCAACAGCTGTTTTTCAACCAAAATCAGGTGGACACAAGCGCTGGATTTGCTGGATACTTGCCGCCTCCAAGGTATCTATGAGGAACTTTGTCTCCTTACAACCTCGAAGGCACTCCAACCCCTAAATCTACGTTTGGGCTTGTTTTAAACTGCTGCAAGCTCCGTCAACCGCCAGTCTGTGCAACTTGATAACAGGAAATAAAGTTAGGAGATAGGCAGCATGATTTTGCATGACATAACCATCAGCATTGTTATTGGTGAGGAAGTGTGCCGTTGTGAAGAACCCAAGACTTTAAGGTTAGTTCAAATAATTGGGATTAAAATAATCGCTCAATGGTTAAAAATGACTTCCCAGAGTTATTATGGCCTACGACTTATTCCACAGAAAGGCATGCCGCCTTCTTACGGGGAAGTTAGCTCAGTTTCCTTTGTTTCAGATAACTAGTACGTTATTTGAACGCCTCAAATTTCAAAATTTTGCAAGTTAAAATGAGGAAGTACATGTTTTTTGAAATAAAAGAGTGGTTTATAAGATTCTTTGAAAATACATTAGTTCATCACCCTCGTGCTCTTCAATTTTTCCTCCACAGTCAATCATTTGTAAATTTCTTTTGCATTCTTTCTCATATTCGTCTTGATAAATATTGCATCATTGAGAATTAATAGCATTGCATTTGCAATTAAACGTTCTTTCTGAATCAGTTGAAACCTTTCCCTCCAATAAATAAATCACATTATAACTCCAAATTCTCCGTTAAAATCAAAGTAATGAGATAGACTCTTTGTTCATTGCATATTAAAGCATAGCATCCTCATAGCAGTACACATTTTTTTTATAAGAAAATCATTATTTTTCCTGAGCCTCAATTTTCTTAACTTTTCCCAAAATTGAGCCTTAGATTTTCTTAGATTTTTCTTAACTTTTAATGAAATAAACTAGCAAGAGTGGTTTACACTATCGTTAATAATATTGTATACATAAATTTGAATTCCGTCTTTAACATTTTGAATGCAAAAATGACGAAATACCGATTTATGGCCTATAAAAACACCTAATTGTGGAAGTTGAGCCTCATGATTTTCTTGAGATTTTCTTAAGATTTTGACGATTTGAGCCTCATTTTCTTAGAAAAATTTTTCTTATAAAAACAACGTGTATCTGTATTCGAAATATAGCGTTTAAGTAATGTAATGAGGAAAATACAATCACTAAAAGCATGCCAGACCCTAATCTCGTATTGCAGAGAATGAAACAAGCAATAAAAAAGTGGCGCATGTCCCAGTTTAAATCTTGTCGAAGAAACATTACTCAGCTGCTCAAAAAGTTAAGGACGTTCAGTACCGGATTTTTGAGACTTGGAAAAGGCATCTAGTTTCTGTATTTTAGGTCCATAGACAGCTGAACTGGATTGGGGGGGAGGGGCACAGATTTAGAAATCTAGTGAAAAATTAGGGAGCTATGGCATGTTACATATCTGCGCCAGTAGATCTTAAAGTATGTGTGAAAACAATCCATATTATATGTATACTAATGTAATACATGGGGAATAATGTAATATGGGGTCCGGATCTTGCTCTAGTAAAACTTGTTGAGGAAACGCCCTCTTGAGCGTCTAAAGACGCCCTTTTCCAGAAAAGAATATTTTGTTTTCATCATTGATCTTCATGCCTAAGAAGAAACCAATCTTTCAATCTAGTTTCATCAAATAAACAAGACTGAGAAAAGTTAAAATTAGTCGCACACCAAATGCAGGATCTCTTCTCTTCACACATGTTGTATAGCATGGCTCCTCCACATCAACGGAATACATCATCAGCGAACTGAAGAAGGAACATTGCATCATGATTGTGCAAAGAGAACTAAGACAATGTCAATTGGGCAATTTATGGACTTATTGGGGGGATTGCCCTCCCGCCCTCATTGTCTACGGGCCTTATGTACTTAAAATTAGATTAATCTGTGCGCAAATTGTACATGGAGCTATATGGCTTTTTGTTAATGTGTATATGCAAAACATAAGAAATTTTTGATATTGGAGTCATGAATAGTTAAGAAAATTTGGGCCAAAAAATTCTCTTAAAAAGAAACATGTCTTGGTATCGTTGAGCAAATCTAGTCTTTACCCTCAAATCCAGGGAAAGAATTATTCATGGCTTTTATTCAAGATAAATTTAAAATCAGGAAAAAATTCTGCTAGGACAGTATGAAAGCTTCCAGAAATTTTATTGAAATTTGCAAAGTGTCAGCAAAAACTCAGAACATTTTACCATCTAAGCAAATGACTAATAAGATTCTTTGGTGACTAATATACAACTATAGACACTGTACATCCATGCCAAATTTTAGATATCACCCCGTGCTGGTTTGTAGTGTCACTAAGGGGGACTCTAGGTGCAATGTCAAGAAGTGGGCGAAACCAATTTGTAGCCACGCCTATACCTTTAAAAATGAAGACACAATAGCTTTGTCTAATTGTCGTATAATATAACCAACATCTAGGAAAGATCCCAAAGCCATGTAGAAGTGAGGAAATTTATTATAGAAATATAGTACAAAACATTGGAAGCGAAATTCAATGAACTTTGAAAAATAAAATCAATACGAAATTTTCAGGTGGGTCTGAACCCCACAAAATGAAGAAGAATTGTAACAAGGGAGGCTCCATCCCTCGAGACTCCTTAGATATCATCCCTGAAGCTAGTTTTTATTTGCTTACAAAATACCAATTAAGTACAGCATTTACACCTTTTTTTTTAAAGATGGGCAGTCACATCATTTTTAACACCGGTTGGTCAGGAAAAGTATTATATATCTCATATGTGGTAAGTAGAACAACTTCAATTTCTGGAGGAAGTAAGGTAAAGTAAGGCAAAAATATTATTCTGGATGTGTATCAGCCCTGTAGTAGTGTAGGGGGCTGATATCAGTTGAGGAATTTTCTACTCTAGACTTGTAAACTTTGCTTACCTGTGCTGATTTCAAGTAGGCAAACTCACTTCTCAAAGCCTTGTTCTGAAAGTTCCTTAGGGCTCATTCAAATTGTACGTAGCGTAATAATTGCCATTTTGACCCCCCTTATCTCTAATGCAACGGCGTCAATCAGTTAATCAATCGATCTATCAATCAATCAATCAATCAATCAATCAATCAATCAATCAAGTAATGAGTAGATTTATAGTTGGTAAGAAAGGTTCATAGCATATAGAAACACTAATTAAATCCAATTATTCAAACAAATAAATGCATTCGTTTACAGAGAAAAAGACCCAAAAAATAAAGTAATGTATGAATAAAAATCATGTATGCATAAATATGTAAGGTGGATTAATGACATATTTTACATATGTAGCTTGCTCTAGACCATCTGCCTATCCTCTTCCGGAAGCATACTAAAGTTTTTTCTCGTTTTATGCTGTCAAAAAGGGTGTTCTACAAGAAACTACCCCTATAAGGTATTGAATCAAGACCAAAGTTCATTGTCTTGATTGGTGGAAAGCTTGCATAAGATTTGTGTTCTTAGATTACAAGTAACATGTTTTCTTTCATGAAACTCCCATGCAATTGGGGGATTCAATCCATCCATGGATTTAAATATTTCTATCATGAGTTTCTGCAAGTTCTTAACATGTATGCTATTGCTTCCATTCCTGGTAAGTAACGCTTCAAATGACGATTCATAATCCTTATACAAGTTCTGGAGAGCACGTTTATGAGTGCACATTTAAGCCGATACCCCCTTTTTTACTTACGTAAACTTCTGGCTCGAGATCCCCCAAAACCCGTATGCATGTGTAAAATATAACTTGATGCAGTATAGCAGAAGATAATTGCTCAAAATTGCTGAAATTAAAGAATGATTAATCAGTCAAAGTCCTTTCTCGTACCCAATGGCGCATAGGGCGGCGCCTATCTCCATTTCTATAGCCCTAGGCTACGCGTTTGCAAATGCAGTGAAAGCTAGAGCGGGGGGCTGGTCCACTGGCAGCTCCGCGAGCTTAACTTTCCACTGCATTCTCATATGTAGAGTGCCAGACGAGAAGGCAGTGAGTACCATTTTTAAAGTATTTGTTGTGACTTGACCGGGGCTCGAACTCACGACCTACCGGTTGTGAGGCAGACGCTCTATCACTGGGCCATCACTCCGGTTAAGAATGATTAATTATAGTGCAAAAGTCAAGCTCGCTGAGGTCTCAAAACTCTTTTTTTATACTTGAGTATCTCTAGAAGGTGAAAAAGTAGAATTATTGTAATATTTTTTGGCTTCACGTAACTGTTAAGTTGGTTTTTGTAAATATTTGGATTTGGTCCATTTTGAAGCTCCTATGAAATTTGCAACATTTCACCCAAAAATTCGCCAAAAATTTTACATAAAAGTTCAGCTAAAGTCAAGTTGAATGAAATTTTGAATCGATTGACCAGAGCTTTGGCAAGTTATGATTTATAAAAGATTTCACACAGTATTGTAGTGATTTAGAGCTGATTGGCTGAGGGGTCTCAGCTCCCTAGATATTTTTTCTGATTTTGGGGTAAGGTCCCTCATTATTTTAAACAAGCACTAATTTAGAGCATAAATTATGAAAGCTGTGAGATTCTGGTTGCATGTTACTAGAAGAAGGAACATCATGATGACACTTTTTCTAAAAGAAGTTCTTCCAATGGCTGGCTTTATGTTTACCTTGGTCATAGCATTAAATCACATTCTTTCCAAGGTGGCCATTTTCAACCTTCTTCAGGGGCGAAAATTCTAAGGACAACTCAAACAGACAAAGCAGCTCAATTTGCAGGCCAATTGAATGAATCTCTTTGCAGGGTAATAATAATGATATAACAGCCTTGCCACATTTTAATTTCAGTAAAAATTCCGGGGAAAACTGTCTTGCCTTCGGTACACTGGTGTGAGATTTTGTTTCTAGTGTTGGACTACAGATATACGACAGCAAAAGCAAGGGTCTTCATAGCTTGTTACGGGATCAGTTTTCCTTCTGGGCAGAGAGATCAATAACGATAGCAACTTGAGTCCCATGCCTTGCAAGGGCATTTTCCGACGTTCAAGAGAGCATAGCTCTGAACATTTCTCTAGGGGCAAACCCCAAGACTTTCACCCTTCTCCCTCTCTACTTCTACAATAGTCCTGTGTTGCGTAGTGCAACAGTGGCCTTGCATGCTTCTATTTTCATCGTCGTTAGGAGATTCTAGCAATTTGGTGAATTCATCTCCGTACTGGATTACACTCGGGATAAGTACAATTTGTCTATCAGTCAAATGAAGTTTTCATAGGTGGCAAAGACGATGTTCTATTTTACATTTACTATTTCTGTAATGGTGTTCTTTTAAATCTATTATCAAAATATGGATCCAATTGCTATGATTGACGTCGCAGCACTCCTTTGATATATTGGTCCAGTATGTAGTAGCCAAGCTTATTTATGACTTAGCCAAATGTGTTTCCACAGTTGATCAAAATTCGAGCTACGATAAAGAAGTTAACATTTATGTGTCTACCTTCAAGAGCCCAGCAATAGCTTTAGCAATAGCAATAGCAATAGCCTTTCCCAGAGCAATATCCAGAGTTATAGGGTAAAAGCTTCTGAAACTATCCCCTAATGAAAGTATGGAAGATAAGCCCCTGACTTCCTATTATGCAAATTTATGTTATAACATTTTCATTTAGCAAAGCTGTCAAAGTACTGCTTCTTTTTGGTTTGATTGATTATCCCCATTTTCAAATAGTCTCGTTTTGGAATATAATACATAGTTTTGTTTTGGAATACATCAATCAATCTATGAGCCCCCTAGCTGTTAACTTAGTTCCACACCACTGTTAACGCAACAGGGGCTTTAAAGTACAAATTCATAAGCAGGTAAAGTACTTGCCACCATCATCGTTACGAATTGGCCACCTCAAGAGAGATTTGTAAAATCTGGCCATTTGGCGATTTTCATGGCCGTGAAAAAGAGTACCTCTTGACGGCCAAACTTTCAGGCCGAATTTTGGCCGCACATAGATTTTTGCTGATTTACTTTATCAACAAACAATAAAATCGACATAAACTACTAAAAAGAAAGTACAAACTGAATCAATGACAACAAGATAGCTGAAAATAAACTGATTCCATATTCATCCTAAGGAAGGGGGGAGAGATCACAAAAAGATTATATAAGGCTTTTCTTCTATCCTCTTTTTCTTGTTACGCCTCTCTTGAGCCCTTGATATGACCCAGAGATCAGACATCCATCATAATAATCATCGGCATCATCATGTCGTACATATCTTCTGCCTCTATCAAAAGTAGCTCTATCATTTGAAGAGTGACAAGGTTGAGCAAATGTAGTTCATATAGCATAAATCCGATGCATTTTCTACACGATAATATTCTACCTGACACCCCAAAGAAATTTTCTAGCACTGCTCAAATATTTTCTTTCATAGAACTCTTTATTGCTTCCTATATAGCATTGGTTTGGCCACATTTAGCAATTAGTTTTCCTTGGCTTGGCCGTATGGTATTTTTTTGAGTTGGCATCTCTGGCTACAATACAGTATTCAAATATGATGCTCAAATTTTATGAAGCAAAGCTCTCTTATTCGCCATTTTTGAAGATTCATTAGTTATGAGAACATTAACTAGTTACTATTTACGGAATTTTAAGTCGACGGAGCCTTCTAAAAATGAAGAATACAATCAACCGTGTGGGCTATATCTTTCAGCCAAATTTAAGAACAAATTTGACAAAAGGGCATCCTATTCTTAGAAGTCATCACTTCCATTAGAACAGGACGGCGTATGGCTGCACCCTCCTTCATATTTCTAACACTAGAATAATAGTTTCCTCCATATTTTTTGAACAATATTTCTATATTTCGGTATGTATACGTTTTAGAAGAGGAGCTCGTAATGATAAGAGCGCAACTTCGTACTGAAAAAGCATTACCTATAAAAACATGTCATAAAATCCATAAAATAAACCCCCCTGTGAACTAGCTCAAATATCCTTCCGAATATATGCCCCTCAATTTAAGCCCAGGGCTTATACTTGGGATTCAGTGTGTATAGTTAGGATAATAAAGGAACATGGACAGAGCATATATAAAGCATTTGTAATGATTTGTATCCATCTGTAAAGTTCTACGCAAGAAAAGTTGTTATTAGTCTTTCTGATTGGACACCGAATGGTGAATTTTTGACATTCACGAGCCACCTGTTACCCTGAAAGATCTTCCAAATATAAACCGACCAAAAACTGCTTAAGAACCTCTATAAGCCCAGGGCTTATATTCAGGATTTTATGTTACCCATTTCAATTATTATGCATATAAGTTCTTGTTTCCAGAAAGAAGATATAGATTTCATTTTTTCAGGGCACCGCAAACTTTCATCCCCTCTTAGAAAGATATTTGAAAGAGCATTTTCTCTAAAAACATATCTGCAATACCCTTCGTTATACTGTGTGCCTCATTAGCATTTCGTTGCTTATCTTGAAGTATATGTTGCACTTTATTGCCGTAGGTGCCAAAAATGGCTATGTTTCCCACATGTTTGACTGTATTCCAATGGTTGGAAGGTACAAATTCGACAATGGAAAAGTCGAATATTCAAATCGATTCTTTGATTCAAGAAACACAAGGATATGGAAGCACTATGGCATGAACATCAGTCGATCAAAAGTGAGTTGGCCGACAGTCTTTGCTGATATTGACATCGATGCCTATAGAAAGGAAGCAAACATATCTTACAACGAGACACTTCCTTTCAGCCCTTCAGTTACATTATGGAAATCAAGGGAACAAGATCCAATTTTGGCAGTTACAGAGTCATTCTATAGTCCAACAGCAGTTGAGACTTCGCCTGATTTGGATATACTTGGCATGTATATGGGCAGATTTCATGATAAAGGTTTCCCATCTAGTTTTCGCCCAGGGAGTGGATACAGGATTGTTAGTAATCCTGCACATGAACAAACTGATCCAGATGGAACTGTTTGGTCATCAACTCTCGAAATCGAGCAATTCAGCAAAGCAAAGCAAGACAATTTGGAGATAGCAGTGGTTGTGTACAGCATCAAAGGGAACAACAGAACACTTGCATCCCGTCATGTCTTAGGAAAGTACAACATTTCCAGTTGCTCATCATTAAAACAAGCGGATCTTGATGTTATGCCTGGATATACACACTTTATACAGTCAACTTCAAAACATATACTTGTACCACAAACATCTTATCGCTTTGACTATTGCCTTGACCACATGAACAAAGATAAGATTGTGCCGTTCTTTCTAGGATCATTTACATGGCATCCAACGGTAAATAGTAGCATCCTAGTGTTTGAACGTGACAACATGACAAACGTACATCATGTCTATCTTCCATATGCCAGATTTTTCACCCATGATGTCAATGCATTCGAAGACGAAACTCATGTTTTCCTAGATACGTTTGTTTACAGCAATGCCGATGCATATACAATGATCCCACAACTGGAAAACATAATCAATGATTATTCATGGAATGCATCAGCTATTCACATAGCGATTGACAAGCGAACATGGTCATATGATGCTTCAAAAAGTGGCCCATTGACAGAAACTGACCCATTTGGAAAACTAGACTTCCCATGTATCAATTACGAGAGGTACCACCAAATGAGCTACACCTTTACATATTTTGTCGTCAATTCACTCTACAGAGGTGCTAAGATTGCTAAGCTGAATGTAATCACAAAAAGAATGATTTATTGGACGCCACCTTTTGGCTATTACCCACAAGAACCGGCTTTCATTCAATCAGAAGGGGAAGTTGATGAAGATGAAGGGATTATCTTGTGCTCGGGACCTGTCACCAATCCTCCAGGTACAAGTTTTTTGGCAATATTGAATGCAAAGGATCTTTCACAGAAAGCCTTGATAAGAAATCCCAATGCAGCTCCATTTGGTCTACACAATCGGTTTTATAAGCGAAACAAGTCAAATATGTCATCCTCATCAAGCATATCACCTTTCCTAACCCTTCTATATTTGCTACTTACTTCCCATTTCTTTTTGAAATGATTATTCCTGACGCTTTCTGTAGACCAATACTTTTCATAATTTTATTGATGACTTGACTGATATGCCAATAAAAAGAGCATGTAGATGTGAATATTAGCAATCTTCTTTCATTTTATGTAATCTGTTGATTTCAATGTCATAAGATCCACTTAAAGCAATAAAATTTTGTCTCTTTTATTATCAACAATTCACTTTTCTCCTATTTCAGTCAACAACTATCTTGCAGGCAATACTTTCTGGTACTGTTGGTCATAACCAAACCCAAGTTGCTGTAGTTTGTACGAAAATATGCTGGTGTATGATCGAAAGACTATTTACT
Source organism: Cassiopea andromeda (assembly GCA_018155075.1). NCBI lineage: Eukaryota > Metazoa > Cnidaria > Scyphozoa > Rhizostomeae > Cassiopeidae > Cassiopea > Cassiopea andromeda. The sequence continues at coordinate 405,909 of WIPJ01067450.1, forward strand.
GTAATAAAAGACATAGCAAAAAGATGGATAATGTGCCTAAATCTCTTAAGAATCATGCCTTGGTTTTTTCAAGCTGTTTTTGTTGCCAAATTTAAATTGATAGATATTTCCTTTAGTCAGAAATACTCGTATTCTGACCCATTTGTCCTTAGAACACTGCTTTTTGCAGCCAAAATATGTTCAAAGCTAAGGATGCGACCTGCTGTCATGACAGCATGATTAAAGGAAATAAATGATAATTTATGTTACTTTCTTTGGATGAAATTACAGCATGTTTCCTAGACAAACTCCAATTTAGTTCTCAGAAATAAAGGCTTTGCAAACTTCATGGATGCGATCTTCTTTCTGCTTTAAATATGGTGCAATTTAAATTGCATGGTGTAAGGAATGTTGCTTTTCGAGAGCTACCTCATGTTCAAATCGCACATGCAGACATACTGTATTTACTTTCCTTTAAGCCAGAAACTTGTTTGTGCCTGTGCTTGTAGAGCGTTTATCGTGGGCCTATCTAGGGGAGGCTTATACGAAGTATAACAAAATGTCCAGTCAGAAAATTCACATTATGCTAGCTTAAGCAGCGAGAGTAATAATATCGTTGAAAACAATCTCATTAACAACTTCATATTATCGTGAATTTACTCAATGCTGCAATCTAAGAAGTATACATATAGGAATTATCTATAGGGGTTTTATACTTGAAGTAAAGCATGCTTTAGAGAAGCGGTGGGCTTATTCGTGGGATGGCTTATAGGTAGATAAACAAGGTATTTATTTTAGAGGTGTACAATAGGGATTGCTTGGTGTGTAAGCCTCTCCTCTGGTTGATGATTTCTACACCTCCTCAGTCAATGCTCCAATGCCTTTTCAAATCATATGAAGACAAATAGATAGACAACTTATAGGGTTTTTCATTATTTTCCTTTTCGATCTCCTCTCTCCTCCAGTTAATCTTCCATCCAATAATGAGTTGGCGTTTCAATAGTGCAAACTTTGTACGTATTTTGCGTCTAATACTACTCTTAAGGTTTTTTTCTTAAAATAACGGCAGGTAATTTTCAAAAAATGGTGATAATTTGTTGTGGCCTGATATCACAAATATGTAGTTATAAATTATGGCTAATACATGCAGCACTGTTATCAAATGCAAAGCTATAATTGCAAAGCACAAACACAAATGCAAAGTGCAAACTTTAGATGCTCCTGTTGCTTCACTAAGTTGTGATACGTTGCATGTTTATGATGAGAGCTTTTTCTTTATATTTTGTTTAAATTCTACTGTAAGTTCAAGAATGTAGAAAAAAATGTTTTGGGATAACAAGTAGTAGATCAGGACGAAGTATGTTGCCTATTGTAGCGAATCAGTAATGAAGCTTGGAAGGCCAGCAACAAAAAGCCTGCCTTGGAAAATCTTGCTAGAAAATAAAGGTTAGAATCATTCTACAAAGAATATCTGTCTTGCAGTAAGTGAGGTTTACTACTTGAAAGGACATGGAAAAGAGCTTCAGGCAGTAAGTAGAATGACAAATCGAAAGTTGATGGAATGCCACATTTAGCATGAGTTTTTATCATTAAGCAGATTTTGCTGAGCTAAAAACCAAACATAGTTTGCTTTAGGTAGCGAATTCTCAACTTCACAATCTTTTTATAAGAAAAAAGTTTATACGAAAATGAGGCTCAAAAAGCCAAAATCTACAGGAAATCAAAAGGCTCAAATTCTAAAGTTTTATTGTTTGCTTGCCAAAAGTCGACATTACTTCATTTTTACATTCAAAATGCTGAGGATAGACTATGAATTCGAGTCTGTGAGATTTGCAAAGACAGGGAAACCCGTCTTAGCCAGTTTATTCTCGAAAAGGTTGAAAAAAACTAAGAAAATCTCAGCTTAAATTGTAAGAAAATGTAAGAAAGTTAAGAAGAAGGGGAGATTGTAATTTTCGTACATTAGCATTGAATCTTCACGCTCACATGGTACAACCATCACTGCAGTCCTGTCTCCCATTGCATCATTGATTTCAGCATACACAGCTTGTCTGCAATGATTTATTAGAGATAAGCTACACTTTACCTTGTTCAGCATTGTGCAATTCGACATAAATGTGCAATTATGAAGGTTTCATGCATTTCGAATGAAAAGCTGCAATTTAAAATTACACTGTGCAACATCCCATTAATGTAGGAAAGCAAAGAAAAATAAGAACGGAAGAATTAGAATGATAGGAGAAGCACAACTAGAAATGGAATTGTTAGAGAGTTGGCATTTATCCTCCCTTTTCGCCAACAGCAGACAGTTCAATCTCATCTGCAACCAGGGTGCAATTTTTCAACATAGGGGATAACTGTATTTTACTTGGAGTTCTACATTCTCTTGAAAAAAACCTTGGCTATTCAAAGCATTTTTAAACATTTTTACTACGGGAGAATTTGTAACGGAGGCCCATCGCTTGCCCCCATAGTAAAGCAGAACTTACCCCGTAGTTGAGGGCATCTCTTGTACCTTTGATTTGTAAAGTTTTGAAGTATTGCAGCGGTGAAGAATTGAACTGTGTAACTTTTCAATCATTATATATTTGAAATGTGTCTCCTGCAACATAACGATTATAACAGAAATATGAATTACATTTGGTTGAAAGCTTATTGCTAAGCTTGGAGCATGTTAAGGTTTTATGAACAGTATAATCGGCAACGGATGACAGGAAAAGACTCTAATTGATTACCATTGAATCAGGAGCACGATTCAAAGATGAAAAGGAAGCAGCTCAGTGGTAGCTGTTGACGATTGAAGCATTCAGAAAGTTGAGATGAAGCAAATGCATTAAGGGGACTTCTCTCACAAGCACAACAGGACAACTCTATAAGGTACAAAGCATTTTACCTATAAATTTGTAAAAATTGAAACACGTGTTTCCTGTACCCCCCTCCCCGCAGTTCCAACGTCCATGCTTTTTACAATGTTCGATTAACATATTTGTGTCCTTCTTTCTTAAATGTCTTAAATGTCGTAATAAGGGGCGTGATTCAAAACAGGCTTTTCGCTCACTCCGCTCTCATGCTCAGACATAATTCACGAGTTTTCTGGACATATGGTTAGTACAAATTGCAATAACAAGCAATCTTGCTCAAATGGCTATCCAACGCTAAAGTTTTTTGGGCAACTCCAATGTTCAGTTATATCTAACGGCTACAGTCTGAGCTTCATCCATAGTATCCAAAGTAACCGTAAAGCAACAACAATTTAACATTTTAGGTATCGCTGAAGGGGGCACCAACAAGTTCTTTGACACCCCAGCCAGAAATAGCCATCCTGCCATTGGTAGAGAAGCCAGAATAACAATTGTGTGAACTCTTCTCAACTGGAGGCCTTAGAGAGACTTAGCCCCAGCAGTGAAAATTCCTTTAAAATGCTATGTGGCTATGTGGCTATAGTCAATGCACGCTATTTTTATAAGAAAGACAGTATCTAGCTTCAGCCTGAATGTTTCTTAACATTTCTCCAAATCCATCCCTAAGTGGTTCTTAAACGTATCTTATATTTAAAGATTCCTAATGACCATAGCAACTCAGATTGGGCAATTGTGATGCAAGAAAAGGATGTTCAGACTTTGTGAGGCATGTAATGGATATTCATTCTATTTTCTTGCTAGGTTGATCAAAAACTTAATATTGAATGCAGTTTTAGCAAGTTATTATTTGAAACTCAGCCTCTCTACATTTCTTGAATGTTTCTTACTTTTAGATATTGTTGCTATTCTTTGTGCAAACATAGCAAAGCTTGAAATTGATAGGATCGTATTTTTTATAAAAAAAGTAGCTTATAAAAAAGTAATACTCAGCTGCTGAAAGAGCTAAGAAAGTTCAGTACTGAATTTTTGAGACCTAAGAAAGTGCTTTAGTGTTTATATGTTTAAATTCGATTTATCTATGTACAAAATGTTATATATCTGATGTTGTGTACCGTCTAACAGTTTAAATTCTGTAATTTACTAAGATTTATCATCATTTAAAGTGTACATGGAGTTTTCTCAATTCCCATTAATGTGCATGCACAAAACATTAGAACTCAAAATTTTTGCTAAGAAAGTCTTAAGAAAGTTTTAATACTGAAATCGTGAAAAAGTCAAGAAGATTATAGTACTGGGCGAAGAAAACCTTTCTTATAAAAGAGAACGTGCATATAGATTTGAAGGGACATGAAGAGACAATGCTTTCCAAGTGCAAAAGCTAAGACAAGTATTGTCCTTTAGTGGGAAAATTCAGTTTGTGAAAATGGGATTTTAGAAACCGTTACCTACCTAGGGCCTGTAGATTTCCTACTCTAAAAAACTGACAAAACAGAACCTGGTTTTCGAGAAGATAAGCTTAGAGGCAATTGCTTAATCTATCAATATTTGTATAATCCTTACCTACTCCTCTGACATCTTGTGATTCCTGCGCCTATCGTTTCCTGTGACTTGTCTACCTCGTGCGAATCTCTATGCGTGCCATTGACTATCCCGTACACTACCTATAGAGAAACTGTCTGTTGAGTTTTTAAAATTGCCTAAGCATATTTGACTAATATTGTTTTGCTATCATTTTCCCAGCTTATTGTGGCTATCCTTTACTGCGTTTTCAATGTACAAAGTCAATTTGCATGGTTAGTAGAGTGCAAATAAACAACTAAATTTTCTGCTAGGTGCCCATCTCTTCTTCAAACTTCTCCCGTCACCCAAGATGTGAGGATAAGAACAGGTGTTGCACGTGCAGGATAATTCTTCTAACTACCTGATTTATAAAAATCAAAATAGTGAAGTGGACAAATTCGAATTTTTAAACATGAACAGCCAGGCCACAAATCTCCATCCAAAAAACATATCTGTCAAAAATGAAGAATTTTTCTACCTATGACAAATCATTTTTACCAAAAATAGACAGTAAAGCAATCATAATTGTTATTCCGCAAAAGTTGCAGTACAGAAACATTGTCGGAGACTTTTACTGTTAGTCACATACAGTGCTTCCACTTTTGAAAAGCCAAATTTCGTTTTTCTTAATCTTTTTGGGTGATATTTCCCTACCAAATATTGAAAGTTTTCTTACGATTTCCTTCCACATATATTTACAGTAAAGGCACTTTATGCAGAGTACTGTTCATTGTAGAATGCTTTCATGTTTCATGTACCAATGAACAACGCCAGTCCCAACTTTCTATAAATATATATCACCAAAATGTATTTTCTCGTTCTCTGGTCTATAGCAATATTTTAAACGGACCTTTGATAGCCTGTTAATTTGTAGATTCTGATTGATTTTGCCCTTCTCTAAACTGTCCCATCAGTGAAAAATCCTTAACAAATGCCCTGCAATGGTCCCAAACCAGAACATGCTATCTCTCAGTTGGAGGCTCCAAAGCTCTTTGGGAGTTGAGGTAGTACTCTCAGGAGTCTAATAAACGTCGCCCTCATGCTAATTAATTTTTGATTTTTTTCCAACTTCCCGGACCTGATTATGACCCCCGTCTATTATTTTTAAGGACATTCACTTTTTACAAACCCCTCATTTCCTCTCCATTCTTTATTAGTACTATTTAAACCCAATATTCATGACAAAATAACGTACTGTTATTTATATTTTAGTTTTATGTTTTATTCCAACTTTCTTTTGTTCTTTCCGTCCTTGTATAATCAGTTAAAGCCTGTTCTCAAATTCCGACTCCCGTTTATTAATCATCGGAATTTTGTCCGACACCCGTTGCATTAGGACCCTCTGTTTAATTGGCACTTGAGAGTAGCTCTAGCACCTAGCTAACTATATCTTAGCTCATCCGCAAGAATAGTGGTGAGATAAGATATGCAAGTATCTAGAATATAAATTTTCACAACTGTGGATTACCTATGGAAAAGACTCTATCTGTATCGGTCAATGTTTCAGAAAGAAATACAACAGGGAATCATACTGGACTCCACAGCATGGCAGATACTTCTGGGGGCGAGGGGAGCAGCCACCTCCCAATACTTCTAGACTTGCAAAATGTGATAAAGAAAAAGAGGCAGGGTCATTATGTCCAATGGCGTACAGACAAAGTCGGCGCAGCAATTTCCTGTTTGTTCTACGTCGTCAAAACACCCATTTTATATTCTTTTGCATCATTAATCAAGTAGCGTACTTTGACTAAGCCCATTATTTTTCGCTGATTGCAAATAATCACATTGACGGTGCGTTGCAGAAACCATCCATAGTATTACGTAGTTTACCAATTGCAGAGCAAAACAGAAAATAATTCATTCGTTGTGGTTTATTTATTTGGCATAGAAAGTAGCCAATAAACTAAAAGAGAAATAGATATCAGAAGCTTAAAAGGTATATCGCTCTTATTAAGCATGATGTCACAATTGTCAGTTACCTCTAGAAAGTTGAAAAACAAGGACTAGATAAATGCCAATTGAATAGTGGGAAATAGAAGTAGAATGCTCAGAAGTGACAAAGTACTTGATGAGGATGACATCTTTGGCTTTCGCTTATAAAAACGGTTGTGTAGTCCGAATGGAGCAGCATTAGGATTTCTGACCAAAGCCATCTGTGTGAGATCCTTTGCATTCAGAATTGCCAAAAAACTTGTACCTGGAGGATTTGACACGGGACCTGAGCACAATACGATCCCTTCGTCTTCATCATTTCCACCTTCTGATTGGACGAAGATTGGTTCTTGTGGGTAGTAGCCCAATGGTGGCGTCCAGAACATTGTCTTTTTAGTGACTACATTCAATTTGCCAATCTTTGCACCACGATAAAGCGAATTTCCGACAAAGTATGTAAAATTGTAGTTTCTTTGATGGTTTCTTTCGTAGTTGATGTTTGGGAATTCTGCCTGTCCAAATGGATTAGTTTCTGTCAATGAACCGCTTTTTGTCTCATCGTATGTCCATGATCGTTTATCAATAGCGATCCGAATAATCGATGTGTTCCACGGCAATTCGTTGATCATACTTTTCGGTTTTGTGACTTCTAAGTATAAGTCAGAATTGTTGTAAGCCATAACATCCAAGTATATATGCGTTTCGTCTTCGTACGCATTGACATCGTGTGAGAAAAACTTGGCATATGGAAGATAGACGTGGTGCACTTTTGTCATGTCTGCGCGCTCGAACACCAAGATGCTGCTATTTACAGTCGGATGCCATTCAAATGATCCTCGAAAGAACGGCATTATCCTACGACGGTTGTTGAAGTCAAGGCAATAATCAAAGCGATATGACGTTTGAGGTACAAGTATGTGCTTTGACGTTGTTTGGATAAAATGGGAGTAACCTGGCATTACATCAAGATCCGCTTGCTTTAGAGATGAGCAGCTTGAAAGGTTATACTTTCCTAAGACATGACGGGATGCAAGTGTTCTGTTGTTTCCTTTGATGTTATACACAACCATCGCTATTTCTAAATTGTCTATTTTTGTGTTGCTGAATCTTTCTACCTCGAGAGTCGAAGACCATATAGTTCCATCTGGATCTGTTTGCTCATGCGCAGGAGTGTTAACAATAGGGTGTTGGTTAGGAACTCTAAAACTGGGCGGGAATCCTTCATCATTGAATCTACGAAAATGCATGCCAATTATTTCCAGGTCAGGTGAAGTTCTTAGTGCTGTTGGACTGTTGAAAGACTCAGTGATTGCAAAAATTGGATCTTGGCTTCCTGATCTCCAGAAGTTGATTGAAGGGATGAAAAACAGCGTCTCGTTGAAGGGGGTTCGTATATCTTTGATGAAAGCAGGGATGTCTATGTCAGCCATGACTGTTGGCCAACTCACTTTTGATCGACTGATGTTCATACCGTAGTGTTTCCATATCCTTGTGCTTCTTGAATCAAAGAATTGATTTGAGTATTGCACTTCTCCATTTTCAAACTTATACCTTCCAACCATTGGAATGCAATCAAACATATGGGAAATGGAGCCTGACAGATCACCTATAACAACGAAAGAGCAGATTACATAGAGTGCAAGAATTGGAATGCAATGAAACATGCAATTGTGTGCAAGGTTGCCAAAAGTCTCAGATTGGAAAAGTTTGAATTCATTGTAAATAAAGAATCTATATATAATATATATATATATATATATATATATATATATATATATATATATATATATATATATATATATATATATATATTTT
>WIPJ01067450.1:415698-494614 GCA_018155075.1 Cassiopea andromeda
TGTTGGAAAACGCCCTTTCGGCGCATAAGATAACAGTTGCTATCACCATTGACGTTAGTGTCCAGCAGTGATGTGCCGAAACACCATCATTTGCGGGGGGGGCGTTTTGACCAATTGACCAACTATTGTAACTTGAAAGAAAGTCACAGAAAATACTGTTGCCAACTCTGTTGCAGCATGGTTGCCTTTTGACCAACTGTTTTGCAAATTTGAAAATATTGGGGGCGTGACGCCAATCCCTCTATGCCCCCGTTGGCATATCCCTGGCGTCCAGAAGGAATATAGATCCTTAAACCTGGAAGCGAAATACGTACGCTAGAAGTATGCCTGTAGTCCAACGCTAGAAGCAAAACCTAATACTATTGCGACGAAGGAAAGTTAGTCCATATCATACTATGCATTGGAATAACATTTATGACACGATTCTTTCATATATATCGTTATTGCCTGCGAAGAGATTTAACTGTCTTGCAAAATGCGCTGTTTTTTCTGTTGGAATGTGTAACACCCCTACACTCCAAAATGTGTCCACCCTTGAGCATGAAATTGGGAGGTTTTAATCCAAAGTAAAAAGAATTGCACCAAAAATTTATATGGTGGCAATACACGCAGATACCATTTCTTAAGTAGCACATAGCAACTAGAGGCACTGCGCTATTGCTACTAGACCTGATCAACGGCCTTTACTGGGAGTCTGTCTTTTATACACGGACACATCTGAATATCCAATTTGAAATTAAAGCATTTTTAAAGGCATCTTTAGCTCATCTTTAAAGGATTTTTGAACTGTACCCGATAGTATTAAAGTTTTTTTTTTCTATAGATATAAGAAATTACATTAAACAAGTTACAAATTGACAAACTACTTTACAATGCTACAAGGACGATACCAGGGGGTGGAAAATATCATGACTACCCCCTGGCCTTTAACTATTAAAGTCTCCACACTCTTTGAGTTTTGAACTAACATATCCCATTCTCTCGGGTTCGCTCCCGTAGCAAATATTTCTCATGAAGACTATGGTTATCATTGCTCCTGACGGTCTCTCTTTTTGCTATCACCTTGTGATGCAAATTCTGGGTCGGAAAATTCCACCTTGGTTCAAAGCTCACAACCGGACTGGTGTTGCAATAAATGTGTCCTGGTATACATTTTGTGCAAAAAAGAGTTTTTGAGTGGGGGGAGTCTATTCTAGAATGGAGGGTACTTCCTTAAAGTCAAGAATACTTGGTAAGTCATTCCAAAAATGCTGGTGGAGCTTTCTCACTGTATGGAATCATTGGAGGAGGGGTTGTCACAACCGCACCCTGTCAGTAGCTACGCCTCGGTTATAAAGATTGTCAATGATATAGCCAACGTCAAGAATCATGAACTGGAAAGTCTGTAATAATGATAGTGTAGAATTAAATTTTCACCAAACTTGTGGCAAAAGAAGGCCTCATCTATGCTGATAAACATATAAAGAGCAGCGCACGATAAATGTATCAGATTGAGCTACTTAGATTGAGTTTCAACTGTGATTTAAAATGTTCACTTTGAATAAAGCAAACTAATAATAAGTTGCAAATATGGCTACGCAATTGAAAGACGTGCCCCTTCATGCATGTCGTGGAATGCGGATGAAAGTCATCAACGTCTCTCTAGTTGCCAAGCCTGCTTCTTGAGGAAGCAAAATGTAAAATGTTGACCTTATTTCAGTTTTCTGGTGAAGTGAATTGTATGGCAAGGGAAGTAAAATGCCATTTATTATGAGCAGGAGAATTTCCTTCACAGTGGAAATTTTAAATGGAGATGCAAGTGATGATCTCTTTTGGATAATCTCTTTTCAACCATCCACATTAGTAGAAACTTGAACTTACACTTAATGGAATCAATGTTAGGTCATCCTTAATTGTGAACTTAACAAATAGGATTTGCTATTTTATCTATAAGCAAAGTGCCATTGAAAATAGCGATACTGAACCTTGTATTACTGAAAATATTTTCCATTGCCAGAACACGAACCTTTGAACTAATGTAGCTTTGGTACAAGGAGAGTACCATATCGTTTTACTGACAGAATGCGGTAAAGCTGTGGGTTTATCGACATAGTGTTGAATTTACTGAAAGAAGCGCTTTCTCAACAAGAGCTCAATATTTGTATAGATTGCATTGATACTAGAAGGGGCATTTTCAATACTTTTTTGGCTACATCGTCACAAAACATGCAGCTATTTACTTTGCATCTAAATTTACCGACGAGATCCCCGAAGGTTGGGGGGATGGGATGACATTCAATTACACCCCTAAGTAAGAGATTACATTTGAAGGGTGTAATATAGTTAGACCTGTTAGGTCCCAGAGCATTAAGATGCCTAGATAATGGATTCAAGCCAATCTTTCACTTTTATTATTGTCCTATCATAAGAATTTGATATTACTCGAGACAACTCAAACCTTTACTATACACAAACAATCCTATTACAACAAAAGCAGCTAAATTTTTTATGCTTCCCAAAAAATGCGAAAACATTGCAGAATTTACCAAATAATATGATACTATTAGGTGTGTGGCATAGGTACATTTCACTTGTGCGGTCAAGAAACTTCAGAGGGCCTGGGACAAAAAAGATGGAGGCCTGAGAAAATTTCTGTGTCTAGAAATTAACTGTATTTCATTTCATAAATTATTTACTGTTGGTGTAGAATGAAACAGTTTTATAAACTAATTTAGAGCAATTTACCAGCAGACGAAAAAACAAACAAACAACGTAATTTACATAAAAAGTAGTGTAAAATAAAATAAGTATACCAATAACTAGATTTTGCAGATGTTGTGCGTGCAATGAGTGTCGTTCCAAGGTTTGATTTTTTTGTTTGACTATGGCAAAGCTCTGTGCATTTTTAACTTCATCATTGAGGCTATTCTAGATTTACAAAACTATTGCTGGTTATAGCCGTCGATAGGGGGCCTTTTGAAGCCTTGAAGCATTGGGTGTTGTGAAACCCCTTTGACCCTGAGGGTATTGCCCCCACCCTGCCCCCTCTCGGGGCATATGCATACCACTAAAAGTAACATCTGGGGAATGCCTCTTTCTCACGTTTCATGCGTTCATAATGAATTCACAGAATTACCAAAACTATTGACGTATGAAATCCTGACATAGGATAACGTGCAAAATTTCTAAAAGAGAGACGTTAACTCAACTTCCAAGTAACTTTTGACATGAGAACAGCATGCCTTGCATTTTGCGTTTAGGAATTGCGATATTTAATTCAAATAATTTCATCTCTCGGGTCAGTTTAGTAGTCATCTCATCTCTAACCAAACCAACTCCTAAACTCTTTCACCAAATGACATTTCCTCATCAAAGGCTATGCTATCATGTTTCACCTCATCAGTCCATCCTACTTCCAGCGCTTTTGCCACCACGCAGCTTTACGGATAATGTTAGCGAGGAAGTCCTAAAAATTGTTTCCTTTGTAGAATAAAGCAGTGGTGTAGAAGAGAAGCGCGGAGGACTACGCCTCCCATGGGCTGTGAACTTTTTCAAAGTAACTATTGTGGAGGATAGTTTTCTTTTATTGACAATATGCTTTACTAAACATTTGTGAGCAAGGACGTAGCAACCCAATGTGTGGGGGTATAACATCCTGCCAACTTTCGGAACTTGAGAAAATTCAGGTAAAAATTGGTTATTGCATCTTCAAAATCAAGTAATCGTTGAAGAGTTTAAGGCTACATAATGCTTTTACAACAGTTGAGAGAACGTATAGCTAAAGGATGTATTTACAGTATTTGCAAAAACTAATCTCGAAATAGCCAACCATGGTGGGCTCTATAACAGGTAATAGAGAGTTCCTTGCACATTGACAGTTTTCGATAGCCATGCTTACCCTCCTGTTCCTATAGCATGTGAATATCAGAATAAGATTGCTTTAAGAGATTCTAATGAATAGAGATTGGTGATAATAGACCAGCTTATTAACAAGGTAAATTCAAGCAAATTCTACTTTACACCCTCGAACCAAAGGGGGTCATCCCTACTTGTAAGACATGATTAGTTTATTAGATTTTGAGCATTAAGAACGCCTTCTTGGTGGATTACTTTCTGAGTACTGTACACAACTAGGTGGACCAAGTTCTTAGTTTCTTACAAAATTAATCGAAGGACAAGCACTCCCTCCCAGCTGATTATTAATATTGAGCTTCTCAGATCGCCGATAAATGCAATCTTGGGAGTGCCTGTTGTAAATAGAGTACAAAAAGAATACCCAAGCGCCTTTTCTCAATAGGGAAAATCTTGCCCCCTGGCCCCATTGGTGGAGGGCAGGGGCGACGGCCCCCGCTACCCCAGTACTTCAGGCCCTTGGCAACAACATAAATGGGAGAGATGATAATAAATTTTGGCTGACATGGATCACTTTTTCTGAACATGCCAACACAGCGACTCTCTACAAACCAGTGGCGGCTTTTCACAAAATTCCAGGGAGGCAAAAGGGCTAGATTTGATGAGCATGCTGGGATAGACACATGTATTCGAAAAATGCTTCGGAATATTTTTCGATTTCATGTGTTATTCTTAAAAGAAAAAGTGCACAAGAAAATTGATACTCAAGAAAAGAAACTTATTTTATTATTAAAACAATGCACATTTCACCATTGGTCCAATATTTTTATCTAGAATTTGCTGACTAATGGCACCTGGGAGGCACTTCGCACTCTTACCCCATCCTACTATCCGCTACTGCTACAAACTCAATTAATATTCACGTTTTAATTCTTGCTGTTTTACTGTGTGTTTGTATTGTACAGGAAGAAAACATGTCTACAAGTAGTTTCTTGCATGATCTCATGCATGCTCTCCTTCTTTCGATGCTTTACAGTTTAGATTTCGGATGCGGTAGTCCTTGTTCCCTGTCTTTCACGGATGATTGCGAATGAGAAAAGCAATGAATTCGCATATGAAGTCAGAAATCCAAACAAAGTGAGGATGTGATTCTACACTATGACGTGAATATTTGGTCCATTCAATAATTAAGTAGGACCAAAATTCGCTCATTTTAATCACCCATCCACCCTTTGTAACGCATTGTGCCATATCTAGTACCACCCAACTCCCTTGTTGCATAACATTTCGAACCTTAAGACCCCCTTGAATATTATTATCCCCTTATGTTTCATCACTAGTACTCTATGTGAGGGAATTATATCACAGGTGACAAGAAGCATCCCGAAGTGACGCAACTGGACGCAATTACAAGCAATTTTTATAAGAAACCATCATTTTACCCGAGCCTCCATTGTCTTAACGTTTGCCGAAAATGTGTCTGAGATTTTCGTAAATTTTTCTCAATTTTTATTCAAATAAACTGGCTAAAGTGATCTAGACTTTAGTTATTACTGTTTTATACTTGAATTTGAATCCCATCTTTAACATGTTGAATGCAATAACGACGAAATATTGATTTTGGCCAATAAAAGAACTAAATTTTGGAAATTGACCCTCGTGATTTTCTTAAGATGTTCTTAAGATTTTGACCATTTCAGCCTCATTTTCCTATTAACTTTTTTCTTGTAAAAAAAAGAAATGCTTAGCATTTTTAACATGTCTGCAAAAGTCATAACAATGTTTCACAAAAGAGGTTGACACATACAAAAACAAACAACGTTGGATTATAAACTCAACCTCTTGATGTAATTGCAAGAAAAGACACATTTCAAAAACAATCTCTGTTACATAAGAAAAGAGCTATGACCCCCGTCTCCATTCCCACGTAACAGTTCATAACAAAAATGAGCAAACCACCACCCCAAAGCGTCACGTAATTTTTGAATGGCCTCCTTGCTTAACCTTTATAAGCATAGGTAACCCGTTTCAGTCCCTTCCATCCCAAATGTACCATACACTACGAATGCTCCAAAACATTGCATTGCAACAAATACATTTTAAAAAGTCGGAAAACCCTGGCATTGAGCAATTCGTTAGATTTCTTTTACTATAAGTAATTATTAAGCAATGAAAATAATCTGCTAAATAAAGGAGGAACCAGAAAGACAGCACTTTTTTGCTTATTAATAAAAATACAAAAAAATGTTTGTTGAAGCAGGTCTAGTTTGGTTCTTCCCATAGGGCTGGTCTTGATTTTTTAATAAGCAACTGTCTTATATTTCAGCCATCGAAGCCTGGTTTATAAGTGCAGAGATTCTCATAGAAGCAATGTCCCAGAATTCAGGTATTTATTAAAACCCGCAAACTTTTCCAATGCTTCTAACTCTTTAATTTTTCTGATCCTCGAATTATTAGACACCCAAAAGTAAACAGCAGCTATTGAATAAGGAATTACTTATTCAGATGCCATTTGAGGAAATCCTTAAAGAACCTTTGAGATGCAAAGTTGTGTGACAGGAAACATCATTTTATTAACCTGTCTTTGACACTGGGAATGAGGAAGAAATTTTCACAGAGGAAATGGTATTTGATTGACGCTTTGCTTCGTATGACAAGGAACTTGCTTGATTTGCACAGTGTATTGACAAAGGAAGTTCCGCTTTTAAGGCAAATGACATTCCGCCCTCATTTGACAATGATACTTTCAAATCCCAAAATCATCTTCAACCGATTTAGCGTCATGTAAAAGCCAATTGCAAAATCAGAAGATTGATATTATTCACTGCAATAGATAGGATTCAAAACCCTCAACGAATTGTTGCCATGTGCTACATTTATTACAGCTCCAAAGGATTCCAGACTTTGGAAATCCTTATTGGCAATATTCAGAGGCACCGTGGCACCTGTAGATACGGGGAGGGTAAGTTCAAAGAAAGTTAGATAACCTTTATCCTTTCCAAAAGCAAAAGTCTGAAAAGTTTCCAACTAAGCCTTAAAATTTCCGAAAACCCGCCAATTTGAAATAATTGGGGACCATGGCCCCTGCTCCCGGGCCATGAAGCCTCTGGCTATAATAAAAGCAACCTATGTTCATTAGAATCCACAACCTTTGAAATCACAAAATGCCCTCTCAGAAGCCTTCCTTCTGCATGGGATGCGCTTTTTGCATTAGCTGATATGACAACTGATTTGAAAGACCAAAAACAAAAGATCTTAGAACTGAAGAGCCCTAAATAAAGAATCTCACATTTCCGATGTGTTCAGTTCCACCGGGGCTATTGCCCCTTAACCAGGTAGTTGCTATAGGGTCATGACGTTCGAAGCACCTTCAGGGTCTCTTGTTATATTTAAGCCAATAATTTAAATTCTGATCTATTTTGCAGGTTGCTTTCTTCAGAAAACTAAAACCTTTCTTTACTCGGAATTGCCTCGAGCAGTTAATGCAGTCGTTGCTACTTCGTCACTTCCTGACAATAGATATTTTGATAAAAATATAGCTTGTAATTGATTAATATGCGAAACATTTTTGAAGTTTTCCTGAAAGCTGAAAATAAAGGCATACTATTTTTTAAACTGTCACTTCATGGAAAAATATCACTTAAGTTAGGAAGCAACATGTTTTATGTCTTTTCTACAGTCTTAATAAATACCTTCCAATAGTAGAAGGTTCTCCATCAAAAATTTTGCTGTCCTTTTTTAAGCTATAGACATATACTCGTAGAAAAAGCTCGAGTTATGATCTATTATGCATTCACGCTATAAGAGAGCATGAAGCGTAGTATTAACGCTTGAAATAATGACGATAAGTAATCACAGTAAATGAAGTTAAAAAGTCAAAAATATTAAGGAAAAATATTTATTGGAACATAATGAATGTTGGGGTTACTTACCATCAACTTCTCCATATGAAGCACACATTTGTCTGACAAAGTCTCCCGTGAGCCATTTTGGTATACTTCCAGTAATGTCAGTAAGAGCTTCATTCTGTACTTCTTTTGTCACCTGTTTGAAAACATTCTTGAAGTTTGGGTCTGCATAGCTAAAGACTGAAAGAGCGACCAAATGCAAGAGAAGCCTCAACACGCTACCCATCTTGCTTTCCTGATTCATCATTCACTGGCTTATACAGCTTGAAGTCAGTACCAATTCTCTGTAAAATTCGTATTACACTGACTACGTTTTTGGGACTCTACTTATAGGTATCCAGTTGCTGACGTACTGCGCACGCAGAGCATATACTGTGTCATATGATATCGCTGCCAGAGCATTGTTGCCAAGAGTGGATTTGGAGTATTCTTTGTGACAAGCAGTTCTGTAATTCAATGCCATTTAGAATGAAGCGGATTGGCCACAACGGAAAATTATCATTTTGAACCTGCCCCACTCCATATAACGGCTTGTCACAATTGACTTAATACCTTCCTAAGAAACATCCTTGCTAATAACCCTTTCCGACCCCCTTAGATGAGAAAAATTCATCAGCCTTTACTCTAGGGGCTTGTAAAATACCCTATTAATGCCTATTTCCAGCGTACAAAAAGTGACGTCATTATTTGTACAACTTTCAGCTACGCTGTAAGTCCTTCTGAAGGCAATTTATCTCTATTTAAGTGCTCATCTAGCGGTACAAGTTCAGGGTCCGTACTGGAAAATCCCACCATGGCTCAAAATTAATAGGCGAGGGGAGCTGTACTAGGAACGTCATGGTAGAGTCCCGCGGGGCAGAATGGATCGAATTTATGGTGCTTTGCTAGACATGTTTGGATAAAACTCTCGATTAAGGCTCTGTGGTAGATATTGTGAGCCAGAAATAACATTTAGAGTATCACCTATTAGTATATAGAAAGTAAGCCCCAAGCAACGTCTTTGTTGTGAATTTTAGGGACACTAATCTATGGAATCCAAAGTTAGTTTAAACAGGATTTTTCCGGGGCACAATAGGTCAACCTTTCCATCGTCCAAATTAGACCCTGAAACGCTGCCGTAGATGGACTTTTTATCATAATCAAGTCTAATGCACTTCCACTTGTTATCATGCACTAGGACAACTCCTGTTCTTATACATTTACATAAAAAATGGAACTCAATGAAATTGTTTATCATCTTCAGTCTAAAAAGGTCTTGAAAGTAAAGGCTGACAATCCAATTCTATAATTCTCCTAGAATGGTTCCCAAAGCATCTCTAAACACGTCTGGAGGTGTTCACAGAATCATCAACATTATTATTATCATCATCATCACAGAAAAGGCCATTTTTCAAGCCATTTTCTTTAGGAATGCATTTTTGATGATTTATAAGAGAAATATGAATGCTATGGAATAAATTATAGAACATGGCATCGAATGTATAGGTGCCGTATTCAATAGCGCAAATCTTTTTGAGTGCATTTGCTTTAGCACAAAAAGAGAGCTTATTTATTACTAACTTCAAGTGCAAGATCTGACATAGTGAACTCAAACGTTATCTACAGGAACTATAGATTTATGCTCATCACAGGGTTAATTTTTCAGCAAACTAAAGGAAAACTGCAGCAGGAGCTCAATACCTATGCAAGACAGGAGTTCATAAACAAAGGAAAATCAGTTCAAACTGCTGCATATATACAAAATATAATATTAATAACCTTAAAATGTTCGTTTTGGGATATCAAAAGTACTTGAATTGCTTAAAATGGATAGCTAATCATGTAGATAAATGCGTCAATTGTTCTTATGCGTTATTTTATCCATTGTACCTCGGATTTTGTGGAAGCTGCTAACTAAGTCCAAATCATTAAGCTATCATTCTTGCCTTGAGCAGCTCCATTTATGACCTGCTTTGCTCACAGCAATAATAAGAATAAAAAGGGGAATGGTGTCCAAAAAGAGGATTGAAGATAATTCAGCTAATAATATCACTTAAAAATTTGATATTTTAGCACACTGGGAGAAAATAGAAAAAATCATTGAAAGATCCATTGTGCCCCGTGAGACCACTTGTGCCCCTTGGAGACCCTATACATTTTTCGTAAAAAAATAGTCAGGATTCAGGACTGGAGAGTATCTATGTGCATTAGAAAATTAGACAAAAAATCTTTCAGCAAAGCATCGAAGAAAGTTATTGGCCCAAATATTTCCCTTTGATTATTTCAATGTCCATGTATAAACATTTGTTGAACAACAGAGTCATTCTTAGAAAATCGCGTGCTAGGAAATGAAAGAGAAAAAATTATGGCTACTTTCAGAAAAAGTGATAGGTAATTTCAAATGTATCATCTAGCATACTGGAATAATTATGATTACTAAAATATGATAAATTTAATAAATATTTTATTATGGCATGATATAACGTAAGATACAACAAATTAACATGTTACTCCGTAAATATTCCAATAACCCATGCTGCGCTTCTTACGTTTCTATACAGCATTCGTGACTGATAAAATACTACAGTCAGTCCGCTATATCTAAACGTCTTCATTGTGTCTCTGTCCAAAAACTAAATAGCTAAGGCTATATCTATAGATGTAGTTAAATGAAAAAATGAATAAAAATGCAAGTGGGAAACCAAGAATACTATTTCCGATCCAATGAGGTATGTTTGAACTACCAGAAGCTCTACCCATTCACCCTCTTTCCATGTCATGCTACCTACTCCATGATTTCTAAGTCATAAATCACATTTCATATCACGAACTTGCCAGCTATGGAGCACATTGCATTCAACCTCCTCTCCAAACCCTACAGCTTGTCTTGTTTCAAAGCTAACTTCAGCAAACTTCTCTCTATGAATTTAACCTATCTTCCTCTTTCTCGGAGATTTGTTGTAGGTTTAACGGCCACCTTTCCCTCACTCACGTAAAGTTCTGCAATTGCGATTTTTGCAGCGTAATTAAACTGTTTCATGGCGGAAAACTAGCGTTACTTAGCGTGTAACTAGTGATGTAGTGTTCTCTATGACCTCAGGTTTTTCAATCATAACAACAAGAGGTGACTTTTTGAAAGGTGTCTAGAAAATTTTTGTTAAAGTAGGATACTTTCGCAACGCTGGATGCAGAAATGATAACCACTTTTCTTTATAAGGTTAGGCTTTTCTCAATATGATTTTGAAAAGTTAACACTTCCTCTAATGAGAGTCGTTTAGGGAGATAGGTGTTTCATTGCTCCCCGGTAGATTTCTGCTAATTCCCTTGAAAAATTGTCCTTGTTCCTTAGATATGTGCAGACTTATTATTTAGATATGCCCATTAGTAACCACTCCCATTTTACAGCAAGCAAGTGGCTATCCTATGACAATCTTAGACAAAATAAATTACAACAAGAACAAAAGTACAGGTAAGTTAATGAAGCCTCCACTTTAACTTAGCAAAGGAGTAACGTAGCCCCCTCTCTCCTTTATAACATTTTAAGGGGGAGAGGGGGCTACATTATTCCTTTGCTAAGTAACGAAGGAAGAAAATGTAAAAGTACAGCATTTTTTTCGAATTACGTTTAGTTCAGTCCTTTTGTCCAAGATTGTAGTTCAGTAAAGCGGTGGGCAAATGGAGGTGCAACGAAAGCATGATCAATTCTCGGTAGGTACACAAATAGGGGCGTAATTTCCATACTTTAGTTAGGGGGATGCTGATACCATGCGCTTTTGCCCTGCTGCATTTTATATTTTGCTGTGAATATAACATGCATACTATGAGCACAGAGTTAAACAAAAACAATTGCACTGATAGTAAAGGTAAGATACAACATCACGTCAACTACGAAAATTCTCATTTGTCTGATACCAAGATATAAGTATTCCATGAAGAGAGTATCCAAGAGGGGCATTAATTGACTTTATCTGTAAGCTAAGTTAGCCAAAGTGTAAATCCTGGCTTCTGGAAATAGAGACATGTAAACTCTACTACTGCATGGAAAGGCGATGGAGGTCTGGAAACAATATACATATATACATATATACATATATACATATATAATTATTTATTTATATATAATTAGTTATTTATATATATATGTATGCATGTACCTTTCAGTCAGTCAATTTATCTGTGTAGGTAGGTGCAGGCAAAGAAGCTTGTACCGAAAGTTTTGCCGTACCCCGCTGATCTACTTATTTCTAATATGGCGGAAGTAAAATTTTGCAAGGCACAAAATGAGGACTTCTGACAATAGAAGCTCTATTCAACCTTTTCTGAGATCATTGATGCGTAACTATAAGTAGAGTCATAAGAACGCTTTAAGTGTGCGTTCCGCTATAATCAAGATCCACACTGTTAGACTTCAATATCATTTGATTTGTTGTCAAGAAACAATAAAAGCATGATGAATGGTGTAATAAAGCTTCTTTTTATTTTGGTCGCTGGTTTTGCTCCTATTTTCGGGGACCCAAATTTCAAAAATACTTTCAAACAAGCGACAAAGGAAGTGCAGAATGAACTTCTTACTAATATAACTGGAATAGTACCTAGATGGCTCTCAGGAGACTTTGTCAGGCAAATTTGTGCTTCTTATGGAGATGTTGATGGTAAGTGATTTATTAATTATTGCTCGCACTGTTGTTCGTAAGTCAGTGTTACTTTGTGAAATCTTTATCTTAACGAAAACACATTTTTGAAAAATGAAATTTCTTTATGAAAACAAAAATTTTGACTTTGTCTTTAAAGTAAAAACAATCTTTAAAGGTATAACTCATTCGATAGCTTAGTACTTTTCAATTAGATTAAGAACATTGAGATGCTTTTTCAACAATTGGGCAAGAAAACAGTTTCAAATGCCTTTAGAGTTAGGTAATTTCTTGCATGGTTGGAAGTCAGTTTTAGCTTCCTAGCTCAAAAATGACATAGGAACATAAGCGTAGGAGGTGGGGGTAGGGTGCAGCAGCCCCCCCCAAGTTGGGCAGAAATATGTTTCACTCGCGCAAGTTTTCTGAAAGAAGAAAAGGAGTTCAGGCAACTGTTTTTGCCCGTTCTCCAGCTCTATTTGATATTTCAGGCAGAAAATTTACAGCCTCCCTAAATTTGACGTCCTGAACGCCTATACATAGGAAGCACAGGCCCACTCCATTTACATACTTAATGAAGCTTCGCTTAATAGTATTTTAAATGATAAGAACAGTTGAGTTCGTTATTCTACCAAATATGAAGCAAGACAGGGTTTATAGGAGGGTTGTCATTAACTGTTGGAGGATAGCTAAATCTAAATCGAGGTAATTTGCAAGAAATTGGGATTCGGACATAAGATTTCGGCATTACAGAGAAAACAAGCGCCTCGGATGCGCAATTGTCAAGCAATTATCTTGAGAATGGGTTCAGTGTCTCTATTACTATGTTACTCAGGGCTTCTTTCACGTTAAGCGTATTTGATATCTGACTCACAAATTCTAGAAGTATCGGGGGTAGGGGGTAGAGCTCCTCCAGAAATTGTGCCAATTGAAATCTACGCTTGTTACTCAACAAGCATAATGGAAGCTTTCCCATGCTGGTGAATTTGTCTTGAAATTGTCCAACTGTGTTCTGCAAAGGTAGATGTCAAGGTTCAAAGTATAGTGAAACACCTTGACTGAGTATTCATTAATTGCAAGGAAAACTCCTGGCATGTTAAAACAGACGTTTAAGCATAATTTTCGTTTTACCCCTCATAAATCAACTTTGGTAATAGCCCAATAATGGCACAACAAAAACAAAAGCAATGCAATAAACAATGCAATACACAATACGCATTAAGCAATGCAATACACAATATACAATAAACAATGCAATACACAATACACAATTCCGTTAGTTCATAGGATTTATGAGTCAACAATACACAAAAGATACAAGACACACAGAAACAATACACAAGACTAAAGCTTATAAGAATATCAAAGTTCAGAATAGATGAAATGTAAGAACAATTTAAGTTTGATGTAAGGCTCAAGCTTCATGAAGACTTCTTGCTATTAGCTTAGACTCTCGAGGCAATTTTTCTCATTTTCATCCACTTTTGTTTTGTGTTATGCCAAAGTCGAACATCAAAAACAATTTCAATATATGCTGTTGATTTCAGGAGAAGCTATGATACTAATGAATAATTTAAAAATAATCTAAGACTCAAAGCCTAAAAAAGTAGAGAATGTCGAGGCTCGGTAACAATGGGGCATTCTTGTAAAAAGCAAAGTGTGTACCGGCAATTGCTCAGTTTGAATGGGGGTGCAGCAAAAGAGATTCACAGACAGGCCAATAAATTGTTCAGAAGTACTGAAAAGCTTGTCAAAGGATTACCAATTAATTTGGTAAAAAGCAGGAGAGGGAGGAGGTGTCACATTTCCATCTTCAACTTCAGCAAATCTTGAATACTAGGTCTATAGGGACTTACAAAATTTCCATTATGTTTTCATATGAATATGATGCTTTTTCTGAACTTCTGCGATGAAGTTATATTAATATGTCATCAATAGAATTTCACTGCTCTCTGCATTCCGTTCATAAACGTCTTTCAATACTTATTGACCCAGGCTCTTCCAAATCTACATTGTAGCACAACAGAAAGTAAAAGTATAATGCGATAAAGATACTCTACATAATCTAGCGATGGGCATTGCCATTAGCAATGAAATAAGTTGCGGTTAGTAACGCCATGTTTCTGGGATTAAGGTAATCGTAATAGGACATGCCGCAATCATTTCAAAGGCTAAAAGGAAGTTCACATAGTTCCTTTTACTCTAGATTTCTAGCACATAAAGCCTGGTTTTCATAGGTCGTAATTCATACTATGCACTACACTATGGATGATAATATGCACGAGACAAGGAAGGCACTACACATTCAATGATCCTTCCCGTTCCACCATCAGACGTTTCGTGCCAATACATGTTCATCGGGGATGATCCCGGATCAACAGGAAGTTCTATATCGGCGATGATCGCCGATGAATAACAATATATGAAACCAGGCTTAACACTTTTTCAGTGTCTGGCATGTCAAAGACTCGAATATTATTGAAAATAATGAGAGTTCACATCAAGGTTGCCAATAGTAGGGATAAATCCCTTAGGCGAAGGAAAATGAAGAATTTGCAAGGGATTGGGGAGATCTACTGTCAAATGGTGAAGAAGTATATTAGATACTAAAAAACAAAGGGACTTGCATCGTTAATGTTTGCTCCCAATTTCGTCCACTTTGTAAGTAGTGCATATTCCATGTAGATAGTGTTTCAGTGTTAAAGATCTAGTTCAAACATTTATTTGAGCATTAGACCTAGGCGCATGGCTGCACTATATCAGGGCGGTTGATCTCCATCATATCAAGAACACAAAACATACGCAATAGCTGCTTGAAGAAGCTTTTCTCTTCAGTCCCTTCTTGCCTGTCCCATATTAGTTAGTTTTTGTGGATCCATCTTTGCCGCAACAGCGTTGTTTCAGATAAATATAAGTTTTGGCCCTCTTCAAATCTGCTACGATTCCCACAACAATATGACCATTGGTGCCATGAAATGGGGGCTAGAGTGGGCTCAAGCACTTTGTTAAATTTTAGAGAGCTTTGGGGGGGGGCTCAGCCTACTCAATCGCACATATGGTTGGTTGGTTGAATTCTTTATGATGCATTTACCGAATTTGCATAGAGTAAATCTGCGCTCTTATTAGTAGAAGAGCAAATCTACAGAAAACCTATTTGGCTTTGTATCTCATTTAATAATTTCCCATACACAGCAGTGACAAGCACATTATTGTCGGAAATGCAATAGTTGGCGTTGCTAGAATCATCGGTACTCCTGAGTATGATCCCCCTCGGAATACGCCTCGCTTAAAAGTTTTCATTCAAAATTGGCGACAAAGGAGATTGTGAGAATGAAGTTGTGAGTAGGGTGGAGAAAAGGGTGCAGAATGGAACGAGCATATTAGCGATAGTAAAATACTACGTAAAAGGGGTTAGAACATCACTGTGTTATTTGACAACTAAATGATTCAGCAAAAGAAATTCAGCACGTGTGGTGTGATTCTGTGAAATATTTGGAGGACAGAAAATGTAGTAAAATTCCCACTTAAGAACATAGCTGGCGAGGATTATAATTTTTGAGGCGATGTTAACAGTGCTAAATCGGAAGCATAGTGAAAACTTTTTCAATATTCGCCATAGCAGTTAAGCCAAGCTCGTTACATTTAGGCCTGCAGACCAGGGAGATGAGGAAGAGCCACAACAGAACTCGTAGAGGCACAGATTTGTCAATTATCCTCAAGAATATTCAAGTAACCATTTGCTTACAATCCTCTAATGATCTTCGTTCTTATTTTTGTATCTTTTTTGGGGCAAAATGCTTCTTTATCAACATATATATATTTGAACCTCGCTTTTCAACACGTGAAACTACGACTCTACAGGCTGTTTACCATTAACTATCAAATTTCACATAAATTGATTGAAGTTCAAATCATCGCGCTGTTTCTTAGACTCCCAATATCAATTAACTAAACCTGTATTCTATAAGATTCTAGAAGATTCTATAAGTAAAAATTCAACCATATTCATATTCATATTTTACATTTTATACACAAAACCCTTCAGCATAATTACAGAAAAAACAATCTACGAACTAAGTAATCTATAACAAAAAGTAGCTATGAAATTGGATAATAAAAACAACACCTATTTAGCGTGGAGCTGTTCTTCCAGGGGGTTGTGTTTAATTATGTCTTACTCTTCATATAAATTTTTGTATTAATTTTTGTATTCTATAAGATTCTAGAAGATCCTATAAGTAAAGATCAACCATATTAGAGCGAACAATAAAAATATCGCCACCACACACATGTATAACGTCAAAGGGAACATTTAACAAAGAGAACACGACACTTGAACGCTAATGGGCAGACAATGACAACCACACCACATAAACAAATGAGAAATCGTAATATAGTTGCACTTTGTCACAAAAATCTCAATAGAATTACAATAGCCTTGAATTCGTTATTTCTTTAAAGCAAACACATTAAGTTTGGTAAGATTGGAGCAAAAAGTGTTCAGCATGAGACTGTGTCCCAAAGATTCTTTGTTCGAAAATATATTTTCGCCGAAGTTTAAAGATTACGAATATTTAAAACCAATGTGTATTATCAAATTTTCCAATGATGAGTCTGAAAGAGAAAGAAACTAGTTTTGCAAAGGATCATACTTTCCTTCTAGGCCGTTGCTAGGTAGACCAAAGAAATTCAGGCTAGGTGGGATGGTACCAATGGACCTGTCAAAAGCCTATCACTGCATTCTCCTTGAAGCATAAAGTAAACCAACGAATAGTAGAACAAACCAGCTACACAAGAATGCTTTGATAGTTCTGCTTGGTAATAATTCGTCCACATTTGAAGAACTACAAGTGAAATCGAATGAAATCACGATTCATTTTAGCTAGCAAGCTGCAAAAGCTAATGATCGAAATATATTATTGGACCAGTTACATTAGCCCCCTTGTCTTGTCAGAGTTCTTTCCAGCTAAAGAAATAATTTATGATTTGGAACCTTCTATTAGACAGCATAAAAGAGCTAAGCCCACTAGTTTGTGCACAAGCTATTTGTATAGTATGAGCACAAACTGATACATGCTCAAAGACTATACATATAAATCTTCCTATTTGCTTGAGATAAGCATTCTTTTGCTCCTTTTGGGGATTGTGTTTTCCAGACGAGGTGGAACTTGTACATTGTAGCTTCAGAAAAGGAATTAACATTTCTAATTTTGACAAGCCATCTCCTGTCCTTTTCTCTTCTTGAAAATTGATGGATGATTTTGATTTGACAAAGGCCTGTAACATATAGTTAGTGCTTGATATATGAAGCAGTTCCTCACTCAACTTGCATCATTTACTGTATTTATTGTCATAGGTGTGACAGATGGATATATATCTCATATGTTTGACTGCATTCCTATGATTGGGCTGTACAATATTGATAATGGAAAGGTCAAGTACTCAAACAAATTCTTTGATTCAAGGAACACAAGAATTTGGAAGCACTATGGTATGAATATCAGTCGATCAAAAGTGAGCTGGCCCACAGCTTTTGCTGACATAAACATCGATGCATTTAAAAAAGAAGCAAGTAAATCTTTCAACGAGACGCTTCTCTTCAATCCTTCAGTAAATTTCTGGAAATCAAGAGAACAAGATCCAATTTTGGCAGTTACAGAGTCATTCTATAGTCCAACAGCAGTTAAAATTTCACCTGATTTGGATATAATTGGAATGTATATGGGCAGATTTCATGATAAAGGCTTCCCACCTAGTTTTCATCCAGGGAGTGGATATAGGATAATCAATAATCCTTCTCATGAGCAAGCTGATCCAGATGGAACTGTTTGGTCTTCAACTCTCGAAATCGAGCAATTCAGTAAAGCAAAGCAAGACAATTTGGAGATAGCAGTGGTTGTGTATAGCATCAAGGGTAACAACAGAACACTTGCATCCCGTCATGTCTTAGGAAAGTACAACCTTTCCAGTTGCTCATCATTAAAACAAGCAGATCTTGATATTATGCCTGGATACACACACTTTATACAGACAACTTCAAAACATGTAATTGTACCCCAAACATCTTATCGCTTTGATTATTGCCTTGACTATAAAAACCGTGATAAGATTGTGCCAGGGTTCTTGCGATCATTTGCATGGCACCCAACAGTAAACAGCAGCGTCTTAGTATTCGAACGTGAGAACATGACCAATGTACATCACGTCTATCTTCCATATGCCAAGTTTTTCACCCATGACGTCAATGCCTACGAAGACGCAACACACATGTATTTGGACATGTTTGCCTACCGCAATGCTGATATATATTTAATATTTCCTCAGGTAAAAAACATACTCAACGATTTATCGTGGAGTGCGTCTGCAATTCGCGTTGCCATCGATAAGCGAGGATGGTCATATGATGCAACAAAAAGTGCTCCATTGACCGAAACAGATCCATTTGGTAAACTTGATTACCCCTCCATTAACTATGAAAGATACCACCAAAGAAGTTACTCTTTCATATATTTTATCGCCAATTCACATAACCGTGGTGCTAAGATTGCTAAATTAAACATATTTACGAGAAAGATGATTTTTTGGACTCCACCATTTGGCTACTACCCACAAGAACCAATCTTTGTTCCATCGGTCCTTGCTCAGTCGGAATGGGGGAATGATGAAGATGATGGGATCATCCTGTGCTCTGGACCGATCTCAAATCCTCCAGGAACAAGCTTTTTGGCGATACTGAATGCAAAGGACCTGTCACAGGTCGCGTTAGTCAAAAATCCTAATGCAGCTCCATTTGGCCAACATAACCGGTTTTACAAGAAGAAAGATTCCAAGAGATCAGCATCATCGAGTGCATCGGCTTGTTTTAGCATTTTCTTTCTATTCTTCACTGTACAATTGGCGTTCAAATGATCATTGTTCTTACAATCTGGGTGCTTGTGAAAAGTAGAAATCATTTTTGATAAAGATTACATGTGAAGCCTTAGTAAACATGTGAAAAATACTTTAATAGTGTTATCTTATGTTTCTACCGCTTCATGATTTATTTTCCTTTACGCTATATACTTTTTCTAAAAAGATATGACTAAAATAAGTGATAATGGCAAAAAAGCGTTAAATATAATAGTCCAACTTAAGTAAAGTCCGAGTTACACATAATTCAGAGTTAATCTCAATTTAAATGGTAATACTAGGAGAGAATAGGTGGAGGCACCTTAGTCAAAACTATCACCACAAAGCTCAAACAACAGCATTTGTATCAAGCGGACTGGGACCTTGCATGTTTGTCGGATTTGTAAAACATTGGACTTATACGAAACCGACATATGTTAGTTTGGCTGCTGCATGGTTGTGTGTATGGCTCTATCATAGACGTAATGGGTTGTTACTAGGTGTGGCTTACTGATGCTAGGTCTAAATATTATGTGGCTGGTAGGAATATCCTGTATTGGAGAATAGGAGGTAGCCATAGCCAATGAAAGTGGAAAAATACATCACCAAACAGGAAAAGCTGAAATAGTTTTATTTATAACGATATCCCTTCAGTACACAAATATAGACTTAATTACATACAATAAAAAAAATTAAAATAACAAAAAAATAAAACCGCTGACCTTATAGGGAGTCGTTCTTTTGAGGGGGCATAGATCAGTTTTTATTGCTCATCAAATGTCGTCTTAAATGGTTTTTAAACAGACTTAGCGATGTCAGTTCTCTTATATTATTTGGAATGTCATTCCACGCCCTAACACCAGCATATTGTAATCTTTTCATGGAGAATTCAAGTTTTACTTTTGGAATATGTAGGTCTTTTTCTAGTATTGTAATTAGATAGAGATGATCTAAATGGGGAAATATTCCATAGGATTTCAGGGCATAGCTTATTTAGAATCCTATAGACTAAAACGAATCGATCAAAGCGAATAAGGTGATCAACATTTAGCCATCTTTTAGGCCACGGATCCTTAAACCTTGCACTCTCGATAATTGATAAAGCCCTATTTTGCAAGCATTGCGGTGTTTCTAGTTCGGTTGACGATAGACTTCCCCATACTACATTTCCGTAGCGTAGGTGACTCTCAAACAGAGCACGATGAACATCGCATAGTTTGGATTGGGTAAGAACATTCTTAAGCTTTTTAAAATGACAAACCTCTTGCTAGCTTTCCCGTCAATGCATTAATTTGATTTGGCACTAAACTTTAGTAGTTGTTGCAACAAGCATTAGCATTGGGCTAGAGTTGAACTGAATGTTACTGGTGCTTGCCAACAAAAATAGAGGATGAAGTGATATAGAAAATAACTTAAGATTTTGAATATTCGGTGTGATTTACCTTAACTAAGGCTCTATACCACATTTTGCAAGTTCGAATGAAAAACAAAAACCACTAGTCCATTGCTGTATAAACAATGCATAAAGTCCATAGGTAGTCGATAACACAAAAAGTTATTGTAAACAATGTTCGTAGGAATTTATAGAAATTTTGCAAGCCAAAAAAGCCTTTTCTCAAGAGCACAAAGAATACAGTCATCAAACTCGAATCTATTCATTGATGTGTGCGCATTTCCCTTCACCAAGAAAATCCATTGCATTGGAACTTCCAAAGTTGCTTTTCACACAGTGTTCTTTCCATGGTCGATACCTACGTCATTTGTTATACAAGGCCTTTGGGGCGGAAAAGATACGTGATGTGGCATTTCTTCTTTTTATATCAACCTTTACTTGTGCTTAATATACAAAATATATCAAATTTTTCCTCCATCCAGTTGTTATTTGCTAATAAATTAAAAGAACCTAAACTTACCATTTCTCCGCACGCAAGAAAATTAAATGTTGCTATGTGCAGTTGCTACTGTAGTTGAAAAACTACAGGTGCCCAGGCAACAGAGCTAAAAATCTTGCACAACAATCATTTGAAAAATAAAGAGTTTCCATACTTTATTCAACTTGTTCTAAGCAGCTATCAGTGATAATCATAAAATTATCTGTCAAACAGCAGTAATCAAAACACAAGTTTATTATTGCAACTTCTAAAATGTATTGCTTACTCTCTGTCACAAAATTCTTTTCGAGTGTGGTCTACTTGAAACTGCTTACTACGTTACCGAGATTTATATGGATAGCATACGCTTCTCTGGCCTCCACAACCTGGTATTGAGAAATAATTACAAAGGAGCATTTCTATTAAAAGATGAACTCTGTCCTCTTTTATTAAGGTCGTGAGAGCAACTACAAGCTAAAACATTATATGCGTGTCTTTCCAACATTTTATCCAAAAAGTAATAAATTCTGCGGACTTCAAGAATTCTTAACACAGACAATAGAGATGCTCGATCCAATCTTTTTTTGAGATCAATGGCAGAAACCCGCCAAGTGCATTCGATGATATGGACAGTGCTTCTTGTGCAGGACCTTAGTATTCTCCACCAAAGGTTTGTCCCTGTGTACGAGTAGATCCAGTGGTAGGGAGGTACTATGGCCTCCAAACGACAATATTCCTATATTAAGCAACAGTGGTAAAAAACTTCTCACATGAAAAGACAATAGAGCCCCCCCCCCATGTCCAGCTCTGGATCCATCCCTGAGTAGAAAATTGATTATGAAAGTAGGCCTCATCTGTCTATCTTGGTTCAGGAGACGACTCATTTAAAGATTTCGTGCTGTATGGAGATCAGGAGATGTGTTATGAGGGGTGTTGTAGGGAGGTGCAACACCCCCCAAGGACTGAAAATAATGACTTTACTCGGCAGATTTGAGATCTTCAACTGTCTATTCGGCAGACAAAACACCTGTCCCACCGTGCGTTTGTGTAGCCAACATCAAGGTCACAGTTACAAGAGAAAGACATTGTATTTGCTTAGGTTGTAAGACAGAGGTCAATTTACGTTATTTTTGAGGTGTATCAATCTATGTACGTAGACATGCAGGAGCATTTAGGAAATACCCTGGGTGAGCTACTTTTCCTTTTGGATACAGGCACACTTTGGCAGTTTTCTTCACAAATTGATGGCGGAATAACATTCTCCAGCTAAAAGCTAGTAGTAGCCAGGAGGCTGGGCACAGAGCCTTCTTGGAGTATCAGAATTTGGCTCAGTCCGTCACTTTGCATTTGCCTGAGTAGACGCTTTCACAATAGGATTTATTTTTTAAAGATCAAGCGTTTGATTTTTTCAAATTCGTGCAACACAGATTGGAAGGTAGGATGATAGTGTCCATCCCAGAATAAATATCAATCATAAACAAGTTTTCCTACAACGCAAAGGGGCACTTATCACGTTCCAGAGAGAGTGAGTTTTTTGGGAACAAGTTCCCAGACTCTTATGTCTCTCTGGTTGAAGTGGATACTGATAGATCTTCTCATTTTTACATTTGCCTGACTAGACTCCCTAACAATAAGATTTCTACAAAGTTTTGTCTTCCATATTCGTGCAAAATTTATTGGAGGTTGGGGCTATACTTTCCATCCCAAAATGAAGATCAATGGTGAAAACATGTTTTCCTACTATGCAGAAGGGCAAATTCTGACATTCTAGAGAGAGTTATCCTAGAAAAGATGTTCTGGGTGCAAGCCCCCAGACCTCCAAGTGTCTCTCGATGAAGTTGATTTCTTGGTAGGTGAAAGGTGCTTCTCTATCGATGACCTACATTTGAAAAGCATTTTGTTTATACAGGCCAATTAGAGGACCCTTGAGGTCTAGACTCCTGCGCTTTTCAACATAGGAATAATAGTACCTTATTTATACTGCTCTCTCTTCTCAAAAAGGGCGTTTTCCTAACATGGAATAGGCTTGGTCGACCAAATTTTCTTGGGCCTTGCCCTCGGCTCCCCGTTTTCCTATTCCAACCGTGATAAGAAATGGCAATAAGAGTCATTTCCCTTCAGAAGCAATGACATCGGTAACCTCACACAGTATGTCCTCCACTTACAAATCTGAAAAGATTATTCTAAGGCCATGTCTTCTTCAACAACTTTTAGCGTTAATTCGAACCATGCCCTCCAAAATTGCTAGTTGTGCGTCTTATATTAGTTGAAAAATGGTGTAAAAACAGCTTTGGTTTAAGTATGAGTTCACATTCCTTACTCGGCAGTTAGAGACCTGACACCCTTATAGAAATTTTTCTAGCACAGCCCCTACCAAGCATATCCTCATACTCTTTCACCTCATGACACTTTTCAAATTAACGGTAGGAACTTCGGATTCCTTCATCACGTAAGAACACGCGATCCTTGCATCTGGTAAAGTGAATGAAGAGCATTGCCCAATATGGTGTCCAGACAGATAATGTTTTAATATAGTATCATTTTTTATGCCACAGCAGATTTGTGCGCAGGGACATTGGACTGGGTGGAAAAAGGGGAGCAAGCGCCCATTCTGCTTTTCATATGGGGGAGCAAGGGGAGCAAAACTGTCGTTTTTGAAATAAACTTGTTTACTTTACAAACGTTTACAAGATGAAGAGGAGATCAAAGAAGCTAGTACTTCAACAAACAATATTTGATTGAAAAAGAGAACTACTTGTATTATTGCAAGGAAGAGATGCATTAAGAGCCCCCCCCCACCCAAGGGAATATACTCTCAACATTTGTAGAAGAGGGTCCATGCTAGCAATTTCTTTTCTTTTACGACTTTGTTTTCAATTCTCAGAAATGTAACATTGAATTGGTGCAAAGCTGTAATTATCAGACCCCAAATTTTGCATTTTTCTTATGTTGCACGTCACAGACCCCAAATGCAACCTTTTTGTAAAATCTCAGACCCGAAATATGGAAACAGACTCCCTTTATAGAAAAGTGAAGAGAACCCCCTTCAGGTTGAGACCACTCAATTTCTTTGCTCTTTTTGTTCTTACTTGATTGTAGGCTCCCTTTGTTCCTGTTGGTCCCCTTTGCCCTACAAACCTTCCGGTATCCCTCTTTGTGAGATGCATGTAGGCTTAAGTGATGTCTAGAGAGGCATGGAGGCCTCAAATGGCTTACATACCAACATACGGCATAGAGTGGATAAAGAAACTGAGCAAAGCTGCCCAGATACTTCATCATGTTTAGTATCCTTTTCCAGCGCTAGAGCTATATCTGGTATTTTTAAATAATTTATGGTGATGTTTGTAACTGGAAAGTCGTGCTGAAACTTTTGAAGATTTTTGCAATCAGGAAGGATGCAACAATTGAGAGTACCAAAGAGTATGTAGCTCATAACTGTACTGGCCTATCATTATTGGTAGCTATAATTGCAAAGGACATGTGAGTAGTACTTATCTTCCTTTCAATTTCACTGTTTAATCAATCTTATTTCCTAAATGCAAAGTATAGGCATACATCTTGCTATATCCTACATAAATCGCATCATATAGAATAATCTTTGGATACAGACCACATTTGGTGCATTTGAATCCTAAATTGACATCCCGTCCTAATAGACTCAAGAATGCATACCAACACATTCTCCACTGTGTATGAGCAAAAAATATTCAGCTTCAAATCCAGCACTAGCTAAATTACAATTCCAAACTTCAAGATAGCTGACAAAACTTTGGCTAGAACAGGATATTGTTTTAAACCATAGATAGTTGTAATGATGTACAACCACAAATATGTAATTAAGAGCAGAAGATTATAAACATTTCTACTTCCAGTGCAATTCCCTAGAACAATTTTTCTATCTCCACACCTAAGGAAGAATATTCATAGACGAATCTTCTTTTCAATAACGCTAGCACCCCCATTACTACTACTTACAGCTCCACCCACTATAGGAAAGGTATGCCTATGATTGGAAGGTTGGGATGTGAAAGATCTGAAGCATCAGCACTAAAACTTCATTCCCAAGTGTCTCGCACTAAAAGTACTTATTCACATGTAGCATCTGCTCAGCTGAAATTTTTCCGTTATGCTAGACTACCTGACAGTTTCTCACTAGCTCTGTTATGTAGCTTTGGAATATGACTTCTGAGCTTAAGATTGTTGTGTGTCTTCAATCCTAGTAATTTATGTAGTATCTGCTGTTCTCGTAGAGTTAAGAACGATCTTCCTCTTACGTGCCTAATTGCCAGCGGGGATGGAATAAGCAGAGGGTTGGAACATCTATCAAAAATTAATTAGCAGTGGGGCGGCAATTAGGCCCTTGAGAGTAGCTATTTACGCTTAAATGTCATCATATCATGGAGGAGAAGTGGTTGCACAACTGCAGCTATTTAAAGGATGATTTATTGATTACGATGTACTGAGCATAGAAATAAAATAGGCTTCAAGCCTGTTTCCAGCGACAAAATTATGCATATAATTTCTTAGAACATCGTGGCCCACAAGGAAATCTCCCATGACAATAACAGCTCTATGGCATCCATCATAATTCCGTACTCTTGCGAAAGCACAATTGATTCAGGTCCTGTATGGGACTGCAGTTGTTGTGAGCATTATAGGAAGCTAAAAACAAAACGCAGACAGGTGGATAACCTAACGTTAGTTCAAAGTCAGTGGGATATGACCAACCACTGGGGAAAATCTGGCTGGAATTATTACGTAATGTTAGGTAGTCACTTATATACCTACTTGGCTCACAAATACCCTTCTCTTTAAGTTGCATTTTAAAGTCCCTAAAACTGCCTTCAGAGGCTCTTCAGGCAAACAGATAATACACTGCATCAACATGTTTAACTACCAACAATCATACCCGTATATCAAAAACAATTAATTAATAAGTTCTAATGCACTCTACTCAGAATGCAAACATCTGTATGAATCCTTACCAGACACATCCATTATCATTTTCTGTGTGTAAAATTTCTTACTATGATTCTATTCAACGGTTCCTGACATATGAGGCAGCAATCCAACACGAATTCTGATGTAAAACTATAAGCAGCAGCTGTCAAAATTTCGACAGTATCGTTCAAGAAACCAATAATAGCGTCTTTTTGCGATGCAAGCACACCTATTGGAATAGTCTGCTGTGACACAGCTGTGTGGGTATATATTCTTCTTGATGCCGAAAACAATTTAGTATGCAATCTATGATAGAAACTAACAGGACTCTATAACTTAATTATACAGTTGCATAAGGATTGTGTTACATGCTAGTTATTCATCAGTAAATAGCTTACTTGTACTACTTGCAAAAAGTCCTAGAATCCTAAATGAATATTTTCAACAAAATAAACTTGATATAAAGTAAATTAATCTGTTTCCAGCTGCTTTTTCCTTAAATGCTCTGCTCGAAAGGAATTTAAGAATGATGCCAATGTTTCCTAATCAAAAAGAACATACCAAGTATCAGTATCTCTAATCGAAGGACATTTTGATCCATTTTCGAGTTTTTTTTTATAGCCTTAGGCCAGTTACTGTGTTTCTTAGGCTCCTAGAAGGACCGTAAATTGACATATATATTTGGGAGTGAATGGCCTAATGTTTTCTATTGACAATCGCTAATTATGTTTTGTATGAAGACCTACGTTTTATTGAACTTTTGCTATTATTCAATTATGCTAATTCCTAATTGCAAATTATCTCTTATCCAGAATCAATTTTCTGATCGTAAGATACGTTCAAAACTTACTAGCGCCCCCTTCAACTTAAGCTAAATTGTTAATTGGTGATGGCTTTACAGCTACTAAGGATACATCGACTGAAGCAAAATTATTTACCAATCAATGTCATGTAGCAGTAAGAAGTGGAAGTACCCAAGTAGATTAGCTGTGGGTAAATAATTTTCTTCTTCGCTAAATGCGTGATAAATTACAGAATTGGGTAAGCTATAAGTTGAGGGTATTATTCGTGCAGAAAAGGTTGTACATACGCTAGTGGATTACTAACCTAATTTAGAATGTTCTATTGAAAAAGGCGTAATTTTTTTAGAATTAGAAATTAAGCGCTCCTATAAGATTGAAAGGTTTTAAAATTTCGTGCAGAGGAGATCCAGTTTTCTTTCCTCTCCATAACAATAGGTTCCGCTAGAGGGGCTAATGGAACTCCTCTTCTTATTTATCTAGCTCTAGATCCCCTTATGATACCAATTAATTTTGACCTTTTAACAAAGTGGAATCCCACCTTCCTGAGCTTCCCTAGATCACCCCGACAGGGGGAGACTTCTCGACAGGGTTGACTTCTAGGGAGGCTCAAGAAGGCGGAACTCCCATTGTTAAAACTTTTTTCATTTGGGGGGGCTGAGCCCCCACAAAAGTTTTGCATTTATCTTGCTTTTCAAAGTGCATTGATAATGCTTCCAATATCTTTACTTCATTCCTATGATGAATTTCCACAACGCTGCATGGTTATAGAACCTTTCTGCTTGTTAATTTTTACAGCATATCTTAATTAGACTAAATTATCATATTTCCTTCTTTACAAGTATGGGCGTGGCTGCAAATATGCCACACTCAGCCTATGACAACAAACTTATAGTCTCTTGCGTGAAAAATTTTAAAAATTCACCCATTAGATTATGGGCTCCCAAATACAAGCAAAAATTTTGCCGTTGATTGAATCAATTACGAAAATATATGAAATCATTAGATGCCTTCATACATTTGACAGGAAGCTAGAGATAACGATTTTCAGCTGGTCGTGAAGGTTTGCATAAAACGTATATAAAGAAATACATGATTGCACCACATAGCGTCTTAAAAGTAGAAGCTATCAAATTTGTCTCCATAGATTTTTCAAATTCTAGAAAGAAACGACAATCATTCATTGTTATTTACTTTTTGCAAACAATCTAAAAGATAAGATGAAATGGAAGAAAATGATACTTCATAAGCTTCATGGTTACATAGCCCCTACTGAGAAATTACATCATACTTATCAGAGTCCTAAAGGAGATAGCAAAGCAAGGTTTGTGTCAGTGCCAAGTAGATACAGAATGATAGAAATATGACGCTTAGGACAGACAATGCACGTGATGAGGCTGATGTCTTTTTTCGACTATAGAATCGGTTGTGTAGACCAAATGGAGCTGCATTGGGATTCTTGATTAAAGCGATCTGCGACAGGTCCTTTGCATTCAGTATTGCTAGGAAGCTTGTACCTGATGGATTTGAAATCGGTCCAGAGCACAAGACAATCCCATCATCTTCATCACTTCCCCCTTCTGATTGAACGAAGATTGGTTCTTGTGGATAGTAGCCAAATGGTGGCGTCCAGAAAATAGTCTGCTTCGTTACTACATTCAACTTAGCTATTTTGGCACCACGGTAAAGTGCATTAGCAGTGTAATACGTGAAAGTGTAATTTCTTTGATGGTGTCTTCCGTAGTTAATTGTAGGAAATTCTGCCTTTCCAATTTGCTCGGTTTCCGTCAATGGTCCACTTTTTGTTGCATCATATAGCCACGATTGTTTGTCAATGGCAATTCGGATAATTGAGGCACTCCATTGCAAGTCGTTTAGCATGCTTTTCAACTTTGTGACTTCTAAGTATAAGTCAGAATTTTTGTAAGACAAAACATCTAAGTACATATGCGTATCGTCTTCGTACGCATTGATATCATGGGTGAAAAACTTGGCATATGGCAGATAAACATGATGGACCTTCGCCATGTCCTCACGTTCGAACACCAAGATGCTGCTGTTTACACTCGGATGCCAAGCATATGACCCTCGAAAAAACGGCACAATCTTACCACGGTTTTTGTAGTCAAGGCAATAGTCAAAACGATAAGATGTTTGAGGCACAAGTATATGCTTTGAAGTTGTCTGTATAAAGTGATTGTATCCAGGCATTGCATCAAGATCTGCCTGCTCGAGTGATGAGCACCTAGATAGGTTATACTTTCCCAAGACATAACGAGTCGCAAGGGTTCGATTATTTCCTTTGATAGAATACACGACCATCGCCATCTCTAAATCATCGAGTTTAGTGCTGTTGAATTTTTCAATCTCAAGAGATGAAGACCACACCGTTCCATCTGAATCAGTTTGCTCATGCGCAGGAGTATTAACAATCGGGTGTTGCAGTGGATTTCTAAAACTGGGTGGGAATCCTTCATCTTTGAATCTGCGAAACTGCATGCCGACTATTTCTAGATCAGGTGAAGTTTTGAGAGCTGTTGGGCTGTTGAATGATTCTGTAACTGCCAAAATTTGTTCATGGCTTCCTGTTTTCCAGAAATTGATTGAAGGGATGAAAAACAGTGTCTCGTTGAATGTCGTTCGTATATCTTTGATAAAAGCAGAGGTGTCTATGTCAGCCATAACTGTGGGCCAATTTACTTTCGATCGACTGATGTTCATACCATAGTGCTTCCATATCCTTGTGTTTCTTGAATCAAAGAATTTGTTCGAGTACTCGACTTTTCCATTGTCGAATTTGTACCTTCCAACCATAGAAATACAGTCGAACATATGGGGGATTGAGCCTGATAGATTACCTATGGGAATAGATTGTTATAGATTATATGCAACCGTCAGGTACAAACATACACATTTACCGATAAATACACATTTATTTCACACATGAGCATAAAAAGTCGCATACACATAGGCAGGCAAACCAAAGTCATCCAGACGGTCAGAAAGTGTCCTTTTACAAAATAGGATAAAAATTTGTGATTGAGCCCAGATGAATTCAATGATTGAAACTTGTTTTTGCATTGTTTAACACCAAGCTAATTTGAGCATCAAAAGTTAATGTATTGCAAGCGCCATTTAAAGTGGGGCTAGATGACTCAGTGTCCTTCTTGCATGGCACAGTAGTTTAGTCGATTGTGTATTTTGCAAATTTATGGTATTAGTTGAATTTTAATGAGGAAAAAGAAAAACAATTATGCAACCATTTATCTTTGGGGGAGAGAAAAACTCAACTGAAAAACTGAATAACATAATACTGTGTACATAATATTCATAATATTCTAAGTGTTCATAATATGAAGAGTACATAATATTCTTAAGGATGTGTTTCTATGAAGCCGGTTCCATTCGGAACCGTAACATTCTGGGTAAGGATAGATCTTGTGCTATCATTATTAGTAGTATCATCAATTTGTTTACATTTGGCATACAGAAAAATAGCTAAAAACTAATTAACGTCACAAAACCTCATTACAATGCTTAAAAATAAAATGTTAAACGATAACTATAAAAGCCCTAAATTTTTAAATACAGTTTTACATAATCTACAAACGCACGAAATTCCATCCAATTCTTTTATTTTCCGTTTGAATTTCAGAGAGAGATTTAGAATCTTTGATTTCTTTTGGTAATGTGGACCACAAAGGTACAACTTCTGTATGTGATATTTTCTAGTCCGTATGTTGTCGTTTTTGAAAGTTGCAAATGATTTTCACTTCTCAATTTTTACTGATTATTTCTCTCAGTAAAAACGTTCCTTATAAAAGTTCTATTCAAACTGTGCTTCGTTTTGTATATTTCAATCCTTAGCAACTGCAGATTATTCTGATGAGTGGTTAAAGTGTTGTTCATCAGCTTTCACACTCTGCCTCACTGCCTTTGCATACCAGTTGTAACGCCTTTCTTGGAGGAGATTAACTTTGAACTTAACACTCTATCATAGAACATCCATACAAGTGGACAATACTTAAACTTTGACTTAATGAAAAATTCATTAAAAATTCTAGTTTGATATAGGTGGAAAAGCGAGCAAGTGCATGGAGTTTTTGGTTGGTCCATTTGCACAAATTATCTACATGCTTCCAGAAGCTTAATTTCTTATCAAAAGTTGTGCCTAGCAGCTTTTCATACGTACTTTCAGTAATTGTTGAATTTCTAATTGGAACTGTTGCTTTAGAGCATCAATCACCAAATATAATACGGTGACACTTGTCATCGTTTAATTTCAGGTAATTGTCAGAAAACTCAGAAAACCATTTTGTAACCAAAGTACCATCTGTTTCTAATTGTCTAATGATATTTTCAAGAGTTGGATGGCATGCAAAGATAATTAATACCTTACTCGTGAAAACAGGTACAACAGTTCCAAATGGTTCCGGATTTGAGGGTAACAGAGCTCAAATGCAAGTGATTGGCATGCTTTTCTGTGCACTATTATCCTTTGCCTATCTGCTAAGCAGTTTTACACAGCACAATTTTACCAGTATTAATTCCACCAGAATCGGTCTCGTGGAAGCGCAAGGTTTATCCATGCCAAATTGCTGCGCTTCCACATAGAACGTTCACTATTGCAGATAATAAGTGCGTAAATTGTGGGAAAATCAGTTTCCATTCGGATTCCAACTGTTAGTGGAGATGGGCCTTGTGTTAGGGCAATTTCAACTACTTATCAGCTGTTTCAATCAAAGCATGGTCTAAATATCAGAGAATTCACTCTCCCTAATATTCCCTAGGTTTAATTTGATTTCTACAGCACTTTCCCTCAATTTGAGTGATTTGAATCAGGATTTGATTTACAATGAAGCTAAAGGTATGGTTTTCCAGGCCCTTAATGTTCTAGCACCAGAATATTTGTCAGATTTAATCATAGGAATTTCTAAGAGTCATCT
This sequence comes from Cassiopea andromeda, assembly GCA_018155075.1. Lineage (NCBI taxonomy): Eukaryota > Metazoa > Cnidaria > Scyphozoa > Rhizostomeae > Cassiopeidae > Cassiopea > Cassiopea andromeda. The sequence goes on from WIPJ01067450.1 coordinate 447,491, forward strand.
GTGGCCTCTACGAATTACCAGTGCAGACTGGAAACTTCCCAAGATAGCAGTAAAGAATGGGCAGGAATGTTTTCCTTGAGAGGAATAAATCATGGAATGCCCTTCCATTTGAAATTGAGCAGTCATCTACCCTTCAAGTCTTTAAAGCTAAACAGAAATAAAGTCTTCCTTTTCTTCTCTTCCATTATCTATTAGATTCTAAGTTACATTTATATATCTGTGCATCCTAAATCTTGATACGCATGAGCTTTGTTTTAGATTACTATATTGTATTGCAATGTAAAGTATATTGTAGAGTAAATGGAAGGCCCCTTGTAAACCAGCTTTTTCTGAAGGGCAACCCTCCCTAAATTATATGAAAATGAAAAAAATGAAATGAATTTAGCGTAAATCCAGAGCACATGCCGCACATTGCGCTTATCTTGATGCAACCCTTCACTATTGATAGTGCTATAAGATATTCGTTTCTCTTCTCATTATTCATGAATAATGAAAGAGAAATTAATGTCTTATAGTACAGAAAACCAAAGTGCACAGTTCTGGAAAGGACTTCAATACAAGCGACGTTGTGGTGTTTTGTGCTTGGTTCGAAGGGGGATGCATAATCACGTTGCTGATTGGCCTAAAGGAAGCACCACAAGGTTAGCATGTAATGCAAGTATACAGTATAATCCTGATATTTCTATTCAAACAGTATTAAGAAAGAAACTGAATTAAATGGAAATACGGCAAAATGATGAGGGTAAATTTTTGAGACATAAATTAAGTAGGAGCTGCAATAATGTAAGCACAGCTTAAAAATAATCAAATTGCAACATTTCTTATGACGTCCAGAATTATTTTCATAATGCTTTCGTTTATTGTTACAAATTCATTTGAACCAAAAGAAGCACAAATATGATGACGCCCTTCAACTAAAATTCCCCACAGAAACAACATCCATTTGGTGAAATAGCTTTGGCAAAATCCGCCATTTATGGTGTATTTTGTCTCCTTCCTCATCAAAAGCAGGGTCTATGCAAATATTTTATTCGCTTCGCCCTGGAATTTGCTTACGAATAAAAGGCAGGCAAATAAACTAAAATACAATAATAGTCTATTTTAGCTTTCCATTATCTCAATGTCGATAATTTTACTTTTCTTTAAACGTACTCAACAATGAATGCAAATATTATATCATTTGTCATTTCTGTGTACGTGGCTGGAACCAACTGACCGACTTCTCGCTTATTTTGCCAACGACTTCGGCCTTCAAGTTTCCTTTCTCGCTGTCTATCATCTTTTCGTTTTATATGAAATGTTTGTTTTGGATAAAGCAATCTAGTATTAGGCTAACAAAGTCGCCACAGAATTGAAAGACTTGCCTCCTACAGTCAAGCTTTGAAATGCAGATGAAAGTCATGAATCTTCTATTATTGGCTTAGAGTACGTTTTTCGAAAGTAAAGTGCAAAAGCACTATCCCTTACATTCAACACTCTATCCAGGTGAATTTTGTGGGCAGCGAAATGAAATATCCACCTTTTGTTGTACGGAGTTCACACTTTTTTAATTAAAAGAATGCCAAATCTTTCACTGAACTCCATTATTCTGAATTACTTTAGCTTTGAGTTTAAATTATTCCTAATTTATTCCTAAGTACTAAAGGTGTAACTTGAGCTGAAACTCAAAGGGTTATGTCCAAACCTTTGCTAATGTCATACTTCATCTACAGGTATAACAAAAGTGGAGTAGAATAATGAATGCCGCAACCAAACGTTTATCTAAAAGCATTATTATAACTTGAATGCACAAAAATATAACTCTTATTGAAGCTTGAGCCTTGCATTATTCTTGATTTATTCTCAAATCTCATTGACTCTGGACCTTAATGGTCTTATAAGCATTATACATAATAAAGAAAGTCTACATTTTTATCAGTGGTAGTCAGGCTTTAGTAAGTCACGTGTGTGGTGTCGTAGAGGAGGGCGCAGAGGAGCTCAGCCCCCTTCCTAATATTATGAGGACTTTTGGAGGGCTAAATCAACGTTCACTGTCTTTATGTTAGGCCGAATAAGTTCTAAACAATGCAATTGCCAAAGGAGGAGAGTGAGAAGGTACGTTCCTGCCAATAGAAGAAAAGTGCTGCAAACCTATGTTGGCTTTCTCCTTCTTCAGAACGCAAATTATTGCAATAACCCAAACAGTGGGTGTGGCCAAGGGTGTGGCCAATATATGTCCTACAATACAGCTACCCTTTTTGCAGTTTTATGACGGCATCACAGGCAAGTAGAAGTATGAGGTCAGGGAATTGAAATAGTCACAGGAGTTATGATTTCCTGTTCCATCATTGATTCTAAGTTAAGGAATTTAAATAGTTGAATCACTTAGCAGGAAACAATTGATCGCGTGACTATGCATACGACCACAGAAGATTGACTTTCATCTATTATGTTTCGTTTACATGCAAAATAAAACCATGGTTACTGCAATGACATTCATAGAAGAGAGTCTTCCTATTGTATATGTTTTGATGAGATCTTTATGAATTCCTAGAACTATAAAGCTGTTTTTATGTAAAGACGAGATCCTCAAATAAGATAGCGTGCTACATAGCTAAGACAAGGAAATTAATTCAAGTTCAATTTAACTCTTGATATTGTTTATATGTTGCTACTGTATGTATTTCAAATGGCTTCCTATTGCATACTGAGTTACTCCCATTAGTAGACATTGCTTCGGTGTATTAAAACTTGCAATTCGTAAAAATTTGCAAGCTCCTGCTAGAACATAGAAATACAGATGAAATGCCTTGCCAGATGCATATGCCAGGAAGTTTTGTAATATTCGATATACATCCAAAAATTTAACACGATAGCATCAAAAAGTATACAAAAAATGCTTTGTATAAAGCCTGACACTAGTGCAAGGTAGTTGCAGGTTGGTGTTTGATGGTTGGTCCTTCACGAACCATATCTATCAAATGAAACAAAAATAGTGAAAGTCACCAAATAGAAACTCAATACAAGGGGCGACAGGACTCCAGAAATTAGGGCCGAGAAAATTTAGAGAAACAAGGGCCCATTCTATTAGGGGATTCAATTTAGAATTCAATAGGAGCCCAATTATTGTGAAAGTGTGCTCAATTAAAGGTCTTTCACCTAACCATTGGAGTAGTAAGTTACTTTTTAGGGATCCACTAGGAAATTTTCCGCTATCCCACTTCATCACAACTTAACTGATGAGAGACGGAAATACCGGAGAATATGGGGGTATCACTCACCCAACAGATAAAATAACGCAGTCTGCCGGGCAATTGAATCTCTTTGCAGGGCAATAATGATATCAAAGACTCGTGGCATGCTTGTATTCTAGTGTCTATTCAGGCGTGGACTAACTTTTCTTTGGCATATTGGCGCTAGATTTTGCTTCTAGCGAATGAATACATGCATACAGTAGCAAAAAAAGACAGTTTAGCTTGTTCGTTCGTTTAGTTTATCGGTTCCAGTGTAAAGGATCAGTTATTCTTCTGCGCACAATGGTCAATGATGATAGTGACTTTTATCGCATGTTCTAAAAAGGCGTTTCCTGTTGTAGAAGGCGCGGTCCTGTAAAATTTACCTGGGGCAAGTCCTTAGACCCTATTGTTCTTCTGCACCTCTTCCACAATAGTACTTTTGTATTGCAATAGTGGGCTTACATGCCTCCAAATTCCAATAAGCTAGAAGGCTTTGCTACCTTAGTGTATAGGCACATCGGAGAATCCATCTCTAATGTGAACCCTACATGGGATATGTACATATATTAATGAGATGAGAATAGTTAGCAATGGCGTTTACATTTACGGCTGTAATAGTAGTTCTTAAAATCCATTTTCAAGTTATGGAGGTAATTTTCGTAAATCCAGTATTGCAGGGCAACTCGTAAATTTCCTTCCTCATGTAGTGTTTGCATTAATTATGATGATTTATCTAAGCCAACCGTATTTTGGTTCAGGCCGTATATAATAGCATGCGACGTGCAGCTAGGTACTTTTTCTAGGATAAGGAACGAGCATCAACACTTAACCTCATTCCAAGTTCAGCCTGAAAACTTAGTTGAACTTCCTCTTTGTGGTCATACATCAATGGCTCAAATTAATTTTACATGTCACACAAACTGATTCATTGTTTTGAGATTAGTAGTCACGCCGCCTCAAAAGAAGGAACTTCAGTTGACAGTTGGAAAGAGGACGGTATTTTCCATGCTATCGAAGACTCCAGCAGGTAGCCTCGTTTTTGTACAAAAGAAGGACCTACTGTATTTGCGGCCAGTGTTGTCAAATTGGCATTGTAAATGCCACATTTCACAATTTTGGCATTATTAGAATAGTTTGGAATTTCAAAATTGGCAGATTTTTTAATTTGGCATTATTTTGGCAAAAATTCTGAGCATGGTTTCACAAAGTGGCATTTTTATCTTTTGCAGAGTTTCTGAATAGTATACATCTAAACACGTATGCATGCAAGGGTTTATCAAAGGTTACTGAAGGCATTGTACTATAGTGAATTCAACTTATGAATTAATCTCACTGAGCTATATGGTCATTATAGGGGTGATAATATAAAATGCTCCGCAGCTTCATTGCCACTGCGAAGTAATTTTAGATTTGGCATAGTTTGATTCAGTTTGGCATATAGTTTTCACCATTGGGCAGGTTTTGACTTTTTAATGCAAAAGGAAGTGAGTGCAGTGCACCGCAAATTCCCCAGTTTCGATACCCCTACTAAGGCTTTGCTCCAGACTGTAAAGTTTCTTTACGGTACGGATAATTTCGTTTTTCAGAATTCAAGTCTGCATCCAATCTCGAAAAGTGTGCAGGCCAGTGCTCGGGAAAGATATTGTGGGCATACATTAAACTTTCTAATTTAGCCTTTGCTAGTAATATCTCTTTGAGTTCCAATTTCTTGCGCATGCATGACAAAGGAAAGCGTAATAATTCGCATGAACAGTAATAAACCTGTGAAGAGAGGAAAACTTGGAAGAAGTTGTGTTCTGCTCATAGATAATGTGAATACTACATTGGATGTAAGCAGAGGTGCTCTTTAAAGTACTAAGAGTCTATTGTTGAACTTTTGAGCAGTTCGGTAACAGCGGCGTTGAAATGACTTTCAAAAGGGAGGGGCCTGGTCACCAAGGTCGGGGGTAAACAATAATGAAATTGCATTACTCCTAATTTTTTATTGTGTTTCGTAGTAGTGTTAATGTATAAGATATGTAAGAATTACCGTCAGACTATTAGGCAAGGTTTCAAGTGGCTTCAAGAGGCACTTGTATCTTTGGTATTACGTAAAAAGCATTGGCATTGGAATTGGAAATAGAATTTCGGGTTCTCAGTGCCCGAAGAGACTGAGCAGTGCTGATCTATTTTGTGTACATCAACTACGTGAAATTTCGTCGTTATTTCGACGAAAATTTTTTCGATGAAATGTCAAGTTCCGAAAAGTTGTCCGAAATTTTTTTCGATGACGTTTATCCGCCGAAAATTTATTTGTATGACGAGATTTGTGTTGCTAATGTATATTACTCTACGTGCGACGGCTCCAAGGATGGTAGAACCCATAGAATCACGCTATTTCTCAGGAAATATCCTGTATATTGCATGCATATTACGTTTTGGATAACATCCGCGTTTCATGATGTGTTTGCTTACCTAAAATTAGATCTTAGTCGCTATTAGGAATAAATCGTTACCAATGTCATCAGTTGTTGAAAATGTCATATGTTTAGTGGAGCTTAGCGTTGCAAGAGTTTAAGTTGAGGACTTAAGTTGAATGGCATGGACACACGTCACTCGCCGAACCAAGTAGCTAGCTAAAGTTGAGTGAAAGATAAAGACATGATATATAGAAGCATGTGTACATAATTGTTTTGTACTTTGGGCTCTACAATGATTCGCTAATCAGTCATTCGATAATTTATTTTACAAATGTTACAAAATATGCTGTTTTATGAAAACGTGGAGATGGGCGAGTGACCACGGTCTCGAAGCCCCAAAGTATTATTTTCCTGTGAACCAATTTCTTTCAATAAACAATAATCGGAACATTGATTAATGTAAAAGCGGCTTACCATCAATTTCTCCATATGAAGCACAGTTTTGCCTGACAAAGTCTCCCGAGAGCCATCTTGGTATATGCCCAGTAATGTCAGTAAGAACCTCATTTTGTGCTTCCTTTGTCGTCTGCCTGAAAATATTCTTGTAGTTTGGATCTGCAAAGCCAAACGCTGAAATAGCGATGAGAAGCAGGAAAAGATTTAGTACAACATCCATCTTCCTATTCAGATTCCCCGCCAACTGCTTAGTGTAGTTTGACAATTATCAGCACCGATTCTGGGGAGCGATTCTCTCATATTGAAAACATCTTTTCATACCACTACTTATAGATACGCATGTTTCACATCTTGCGCACGCATATCGTTTTCTTTATCTTACGACTTTATTCCAGGGGGTTTGGTGCGAACGTGATTACAGACCATCCTAGCCTTGAATCAGTCACGCACATTGATATTCATATATCTTTGTTCGTGAGGCAAAGAAGGCTTTGAGGAAGTTCAAAGTTGTAATCCCCGTAGGCTCTCGCAATAGAAGAGTTGGGGTACACGGAAGAAAATTGTCCAGGGCTTCAAGGTCAAAGGTACCTCATAAGACTCAATGCTTCAAGGCTTGGGGGCCTCATAAAGTAAACCTGCAGTAACTTTCCAATGTTAACTTCTAGACCCTGAAAACTACTAGGGTTGTATGAGCAGGAGCAAATCCAGAGCCGGACATTTGGGGGCCTAAATTTTATTTTTTGTGTGAAAGTCTCTTGTCACTATTGTGTGCTATAGGATATATTGCCGTTTGGGGGACATAGCCACCTCAGTCCCCCTCTAGCCGCCACTGTGTCAGGGTACAAGCTCCCATAACCATTTTGAAATTTGGATCTTGGAAATCCCCCGAAAGTCGGTATATTTTTATCTATTTTCCGAACAGTATGTCTTTCGTATCACTCTAAAAAACCAACAGCATCGTTTGTTGGGCTATATCCCAGCCAGAACCATAGCTCTAAGGTCAATGTAGAATTATTTTACCATGAATGGGATTCCTTTTACTTGCCACTATGTGCAATTAAAATTTATACATCCATAGCTATTTCATGAACTTCTCTTATGCCAACTTTGAAAACATGCACTATTGTTGTTTTTTTTGTTAATCTATGATGTAGCAATTGTAAAGGTAGATGTCCATAGGATTGCATTTTTCTTTCCAGCGGAAATGCTCTTGAGCTTTTTTCCTCATCAACGTGCTGGGGAATTCCCCAGCAAAGCTGCATTCCCGTTGCGCTGTCTACTTCAAGAGTAAGACTCAGCCTTTTGCTCAGAGATGGCTGGAAATACTATTTTGGGATCATTTACTGCACGTTAATTACAAAAATATAGGAGCTACCTAAATAGTCCTTTACACACCTTTAGAGCTTAAATTAGGTGGAACTTGAATACCTCTAATATTTAAAAAACAGTACGCTGAGGCTACTGATAAAAGAGCTGTTCAGCTTCAAATAAATAGTTAAGCCATCTATCATGCATGCCTACATTGACTTGAAGATAATAAATGTTGTAGAAGACATCGCCAAGATATAGCCTATGAGAAAATCAAAGTTCCAACTCGCTCTTATGAGTGAGTCATGCATGAGCCCGAGCTTGATTAAAGCATAGATTCTTTTGCACAAAGTTTCCGCTCGAGAACCAACACTGGTTGGGAACGGGGGAAATTTTAAAATTTAGCTTTCCAAGAGGCCTGGAAAACGCTATTCTGTTATCATATATTCCACGCTGAGTTCAGAAATAAGGAGCTATTTTTGAAACAGAATATATACTAGGTAATATCTGTATGATAACAATGATACTTGAAAGACTGTACGCTGAAGCTGTTGATGAAAGATCCATCCAACTTCAAAATCAAAGCAACTGACAAGCCTTGGATTTGTGATATCATCGAAAAGACCTGAGCCTATGATGTGAGCCTGCACAGTCGCCTGGATCTCTAATTCAAGATGAAGAGAGCACTCCCCTTATGTCCCCCTCCCAGCTAGCACATCCTGATTGCTAGTATCTCCGAAGTAGAAATAGCCGTCTAGAACATAACAGGTAGACATGTTTCGAAAACGTTTTTGAGACCAATGTGACTGTTCTGCACGTACGGGTGACTTTTCAATACAAGGAGAGAATGTAATTAGACCTACGCCAATTCTGTGCCTTCGCACAACACAAAATTACTTGTTTAGCAAACGTTACGTATGTTTTGCGATCCTACTTTGACTTGAAGATGATAGATATTTTACAATACACGTATTTTTTTTATAAGAAAATCATTATTTTGCCTGAGCCTCAATTTTCTTAACTTTTCCCGAAATTGAGCCTCAGATTTTCTTAAATTTTTCTTAACTTTTACTGAAATGAGCTGGCTAGAGTGGTTTACACTTTCGTTAATACTATTGTATGCTTGAATTTGAACTCCATCTTTAACATTTTGAATGCAATAACGACGAAATTACCGATTTTTGGCCTATAAAAACACTTAATTTTGGACTTTGAGCCTCATGATTTTCTTACGATTTTCTTAAGATTTTGACGATTTGAGCCTCATTTTCTTATAAACTTTTTTCTTATAAAAAAAAAACGTGTATATACCATCTTCAAGCATACTTATCACTGCCACCACACTACTGTAGCTGTTGCCGACAAGCAATACGACTACCAATTAGTTAAAGGATTACCGACTAGCCAAATGATTACCGACAAACCTAGTGATTTACCGACGGTTTCGGCAAAAAGTAGGGGGTTTGTGATACATCCCACGCTCCTTACTTCGGTACGCTCCTGCACATTAGCATCATCTCCATCCTTTCCTCTGACATGACAACATGTTATTGAACTCAAGTGAAATACACATATATAAGAAACACACACTTCAATATGAATGTAAGAGCTGCATGAAACTATGAAAAGAGCCGTATGTGGCTCACGAGCCACGGGTTTGCCACCGGCTTGCCACCCCTGTTCTATAGCATACAAATACTCAATGGAGTAAGCGTTGCTCCTTCGAGTACCTACATAGAAAAACCTACATCACATATATCAGTTAAGAATTCATCTCATTTGCTGCTGTAGATATTCTGAACTTTATAGTAGCACTAACTGTTAAAACAGTTGAAAATCATTACAAAAATACCATCTTTTATTTGTTCACCCAAACATAGACCTTCGTTTTCAGCCATATTGAAAGCTGATATGCTCCTGGTGTTGCGCAATGTTTACAATTTCCTGCAATCTGATTGAATATCAACCTGGCAAGGAAACAGCTCGCGAGCAAAAGTAGATTGAGTTCAACTTCATCACCTGAGCTCGAGAGGGTAAAAGTTGCCTGGGTCAGCGGCATTTCGGTAGTATTGCGCATGCCGGTCAATTAAGGTCGAGGTCATGTTCCTCTCCAGCGGAAAATGCAGAGGACAAATGATATTCAATTGAAAGCTCAATAAATATGCACCATGAGGCTGTAGACGCCATTAGAGCTCTGAAGTAACTAAAATCCATTTATAGCATGTTTTTCCTGCTATTACGATTTTGCAAAAATGAACTGTTGATGACAAAAGATGATGTTCACCGGTTGATATTTGTAGGTTGAAATTCATCGACTTCAATTTCAATCGAGATTTATCACTGAATTTCAATCGCTCAACTTCAATCGACGGATTTTAATCGACGAATTTCAATTAATGAAATTCAACATTCACCTGGAGCATTTAAATCTATGCATGCTGAAGTCCAACCCTCGAAGGAACTATTTGACATACCAGTATGTAAATTTCAACCCCCAGTCGATACTTATCAATTACTGACAGACGTTCCTTACCCTATATAATGTGAATCTTGACCACTTTTGTCATACATAGCGTGCCATAATATCTTTGGTGCTATACTCTAGAGTACCAAATAATCGCCCCCCCCCCCGAATACTAATTTTTGAGACTTTTTCAAACTCCCCAATCTTATTGCAATCCCTATATATTAATTTTCCAGTTTTGAGGAGGAGAATTTACAATTTACCTAACATTTGGACCAAACACGACAATCAATTACATCTAACAATGGACAATGTACCCAATTTAGTTGAAATCTTCAGGCCAATGGCTTAAATATAAGACTTATTCCAATTATTCCAATTCCCAATTTGCTAAATTTTCAAATATTTCCAACCCCCAATTATTGCAAACCTCCATATCAAGTTTTGGAGAATTTTCCAACCGCTCCCCCAATCATTCGGTACTCTCAAGTAGCCAAGCAGTTGTTTCGAGAAACAACCTGCGTAATCAAAGTCTTTCTGTGATCGGGCACTTTTCAGTTGCACAATCCTGAAGTCTTCACCTAAGTAACTTCGCTTTCAAACAATCGAATGTATAATGGTTGAAGTGCTTAAACCTTTCCTGCAAGTGCATTACGCCATTCAAAAATTACTTTGAAGCAGAAGATAATGACAGCTTTTTTTCAACAAATATCTGGGGACGAGATACGTGCTAAATTTGCTAATTATTTTAGACGTAGTTGAATATTTTTCGAGTGCAAGTGTTTTTCATGGGAAAAAAATCTTACATTGAAATTGAAGTTAAAGCAAAAACAAGTTTCCTTATTGAATAAACGTGTCTTTAGCTTTTGGTCTACTACATGTGCAGACAATTTGTCAACTTCATGAAAGCTGGGAACACTTTTCCCTCGTGCTCCCTGCAATACCGGCAACTGGCCGAAAGAAACACTTACTTCAATCATAAATTGTTGGTTCCAAATATAAAAAGGCAAACATAAGAAAATCGAGGGACGATGAAGCATACACTTTGTTCAGATTGATATGCATCTAGTAAAATTTTCTTAATGTCTCTGGCACATTTAACTTCTAAAAGTTTCCTAAAATGTTGCTAGAGATAAGGAACTAAATTACGATGAAAATGTGGGTAAATATTAGTATTATAGCAAAAAAACTGCGTCGGTTCAAGGTAAAATCTATAGTCACAGCACAATTAAACCATTTTGGTTTAGCTTTACACCAGGTAATTGAGTCAATGTACTATTTGCCTACAATTTCTCAGCTCTTCCTTTTAGTTAAAAAATTGCTTTTAAATGTTGGGGTGTCTAGTGCAATATTGTTTACAGAGTGGTTTCTTATAAAAACTTGTATTAGAAAGAGTGATGAATAGCTCATTAGAAGCGCCAGGTAGATTGATGTTTGTATGAAAAGTTCTAGAGTGCATTTCCATGCAACTGTTTGTTGACGTAACTGAAGAGTGTTGAGCGACAAGCGGAAAGAAAATGCGGAAATCTTGCATTTGAGGAGCTGCCTTTCCTCTATATTCTATGAAACTCGATTCATAGATGTTGCAGTCTATGTCCACTTCCGACAGCGAATCTGTTCCTTATAAAAATGCGTGTGTGTGGCTTGTAAAAGGGAATAGGCATTGTATGTGGGACTCAAGTGCGATTTGCATGGATATATCGATCAACATCTTAATAGGTCAGATATTGTACATTTTTAGAGCAAGACTGTAAGCTATTGTAGGAACTTGCCACCTTCGACAGATCACTTCAATATTCTTGATGTCTGTTATATATTTATCAGACGATTTTGCTGCAAACAGTGTCTGAAGCTGTTGAAAAGTAACTTGAAGGACGAAGAAAACTACATTGTTAACGTGCGATCTAAAAAGGTTCTGAACTCCGCGTCGAGTTCCCTAATATGTTCAAGTTTAAAAGGAAGTTGGCCAAGAGGCAGCCATACTGCAAGAGAGTTGGCAACAGCATTTTCTGTGAACTCTTGTTTTTTGTAACAATAGTTGGTCAATTGGTCAAAATGACCTCCCCCTCCCCCCCCCCGAGACCAGAAGGTGTCTCGGCACATCACTGAGCATAGAATTCGAATAAGAACGTTGCAAATTTTTGGTAGAAACACGAGGAATTCCTTTCTTATGAATAAAAAAAGCTCCTTAGCCCTTGTCAATTTGGAAAGGGGGCACGCAGCTTGTGGAAGAAGCCAACCATAAAAGTTTGATTATGCACGTGAGAAGTAAATACTTAACTTGACGCGAGTATATCCCTGGCTGGCTGCATGGATTGAACTCAGGGCTATTTTATCATAAATTTGTACAAATACCTTTCAGCATACTACAAGCTTAATTATTCATGCTAAAAATATAAATGCTAGAAATACAAAAAGCCTATTTGACGGGGGGCTTTTCAGCTGCCTTTTGAAAGTATTTATCGTTGGCAACTCAAGTATGTCGATAAATGTATTATTCTAGTGTAGGGCTGACTTCTATCCATAGAAATAGAAGGACTAGAATGCGTGGTAAGTCACGTGACGCGTAATGGCTATAGGGAATCAAAATGGTACCAACCCGTTGCCAAGAAACTGCAAGAAATTACAGTGGAGAGGGCTTCGTAATAGTCTTCCTTGCTTTCGCGAAACGTCGTCACAAATGTCTTACATTTATTTAGGAGATCGTGTTACAGCTTCAAAGTTGAAGCCTTTTGTGATGGATTTAGCAGTGACAATCGCTGGATTTCAAAGAGAAAGTTGCGTTCTCTACAGAAAAACAACTCATTTCGCCAGTAAGTGGGCCTGTCATGGAGCAGGGCATAATCCACTCATGTACAATAAGAGATAAAACTTTCATTTCAAAGGTGTTGTTTTAAAATATGCAAAATTTTTATGATTTTCTAGCTTAAGCTGTTTGTCAAAAGGAGTCGCCCTGGCCCACGTTTAATGGGAAGCCCGCAAAAATCACTTGGAAGATCCCTGGAAAGTAACTGGATGTGGCCCATATATTTTCTCATATGTTGCAAAGTGAAATAATTATTACTAGTTGCATCATTGATTGGCTTCTTAATACATACTGTTCTGGTCATGTATTCAATAAGATCTTTGCCAAGATAACAAATCTCCTGAAAGGACCATATCCTTGCAAATGTAAGCAAAGCCAACAATTTATGCTTTTCAAACAACGATTTTCACTAATATCAAGAATTCCAAAGTAAAAGAACACTCTTACGCTTAAAAACAGTGGTCTGGGAGCAATTTGCATGCTATGGTGTATTAAAAAGAAGGAGAAGAGTAATATAGGGTTGTAGAAGATGGTCCATAGTTGTGGGGGGTGAGCCCCCTCCATGACACATCTGCTGAAACTAAAATTAACATTTGAGCCAATATTTGTATAACAGACATACAAGAATTTCAAACTAAATGAACACTCTTCTGTTTAAAAGGTAGTAATGTAATTAAATGAACTTTAAGTCAATGTTTATATAACAGGCTTCCAGTCAACAAATGGAAATTGCACACCAAGTGGCTTATTGCAATGCATCTCAAAAAATTGCATCTATCTGCATCACAATGAGTTTGTGAGAGCTGCTTCATTTCTAATGAATATGACTGTCGTTATTGCTTGCCAAATTCTGAATCTCTTGGTAAAAACAGCTGAAGAAAAGTCTGCAATGTCTGTATTTAGTTTGCCACAACTTCTCAAAAAGTCCAAAGAAACAATTCCAATCGCAAAGCCTAATTCAATCCCTCCAAAAATGCTGCTTTGCATCCAAAGCACGTACTTATACTAATATGTCTCCAATATTTCACCTAGAATAATTAATTACAGGCAGTTATAAGAAAAAGAAACTTCAAAACGGAGAAAGCTATTAAGAAACTTATTCTGATGCTTAAAAACTAAAACTGTTGTCTAAATAAAATGAAAAATCAATCATATAAAACTTTGATCACATGGCTATTGAATTATTTCAGAAGGAGACGAACAATTGCAACAAAATATCTTGCTTCAAGTTTTCTCAGGAAAGCAAAGCATTTGCTATTTCATTCCATTTCTACAGCCCAAGGGTTCAGAAATTGCTAGAAAGTCCTTGAATTTTTTGCATCCACTAATGATGAGATTATAGAAAGTAAATATTGTATGTGAATCAGGATCCTTAAAAAGGTTAGTTTAGTTTGTTAATGAAATGTCAACTCAAAATCAACTCAGATGGGTAAAAGCAATCCAAAATTGTTGGTAATGCTATTGTGGCACTTTTAAGGGTAAAGTGCATGATGTTGGGAAACATGAGCCCACAGTAATTAAATAATTTTCTAAATGTATTGAACGTAGTTATTCCATTCATCAAGCATTTGTAATTGTATGACTAACGTTGTTTTTTACTCTCTCATCGCTTCATGGAGAGAGCTTGGGAAATGACTTACATTTACCGCTGTTTACAATATTTTACATTTACACAGATTCATTGTTAGAGTAATTCTTACGTAGATACACCTTTCCTGTTTACTTATTTTTTATTGGTTCTTATATGCACGAGGTACTGAGTAATAACGTCTATTTAGCTATATTAATGAGATATTAGATAAATTAGAGAGAAAGAGAACGCACAGAAGCAGTAGTGAAGTGCTAGAATGGAATAAAGCGTATCAGCCAAAATCAGAGTGTTTCCTTCGTGGAGTCTTCTTGGCCTTCATAATTAAATCAGCATTAGAGTATAGATTGCGATTTATACAACACTTGGTCCACCGTAAGCCAAATTATGAGCCTTGAAGAAGATATAGATTCTTGGAAGAGAAAGAGAACGCACAGAAGCAGTAGTGAAGTGCTAGAATGGAATAAAGCGTATCAGCCAAAATCAGAGTGTTTCCTTCGTGGAGTCTTCTTGGCCTTCATAATTGAATCAGCATTAGAGTATAGATTGCGATTTATACAACACATGACAAAGCTGTTACAAATATTTTTCCTGTCATGGTATTCAGGTTCTAAGTACCATGTCTCCATTACATACATCTTAGCAACTAATTCAAATCAAGACATTTTAAAATAGTTGATGTATAAAACTATTAACCTGCTTACTGAGAAAGAATGAAATTTCTACCTCCGAGAAATATCAGTTAGAATTAGAATGATGAGATGCCTTTTCAGCAATTGGATAAGAAAATAGTTTCAAATACTTTTAAATGTTGTTCATTGCTCATTTGGGCTGCAGTTCTGATTTTCTAACTTAAAAATATATTGGCAGCAATTCAAATGCGAAAACCAGACTGTGGGACTACTTGTATAATCAGCGAAATTTTGACTTGACAAAAATATTTGATTTCGCTATGATACTAAACATTAAATATAACACAAGTTAGTTCAAAGTCAGGGGATAGCCTGGTGCATCAAACGCATGACAATAACTGCTTGAGGATAGAGAAACTGAAGTAATTTGCGAGAAATTGGGAATCACTTGTATGACTCCGGCATTACAGAGAAAGCAAGAGCCTCGAATTCACAAAAAGTTCAACATGTTTCAAAAAATGGAAATTTCAAATTACAATGTAGTGAAAGAAGTAAAGTCAGTTGTCTAGAGGTGGGGCTCACTGCCTCTAACGTCTTTGCACAGGGTCCATTTTACAGCAAACATATTGACAAATCTCATAAGTCATACCAACTAACAAAATAAGGCTTTCTCTGGAAAGTCAGGAGAACTCTTCAAGAAGTTGTGCCGATTGAAACTTATATTCGTTACTCAACAAGAGTAAGCATGTTTGAAGGACTGTTAATTGTAGCGGAAAACTTTGCTATACTGGCGAAGTTGTCTTGAGAATGGCGTAATTTGCACTGCAAAAGCAGATGCCAAGACAAAGTATTGTAAAGCTACTCAAGCGGAGAATTCATTCCCTGCAAGGGAAACTCTTAGCATGGTCAAACTGACGTTTACCCACATATATCTACTTTGCTAACAGCCCAAAAACGCACAAAAACAAGCAAAAAAAATTCAATGCAGACATTTTTATAAGACGAAACTTTATAAGAATATGTAAGGCCCAGAATCACTGAAATTTAAGAATGAATTAAGAGTAGTGCTGTGTCCAACCTTCATCGAGAATGTTGTATATTTGAGTTGTAAAACTGCTTTATATTGGCCTTCGCGATATTAGTATAATGTTTATTATTCTCTTGCGCATTTGCTTTGCTTTAAAATATCAATAAAAGTGTGTAAAGTTCTTTGATTTTCAGATGAAACTATACCTATCGTACTCAAGAATAATCTTAGAATAATCAAAGACTCAAAAACCTAAAATATTGAAGAGCTTTGAGGTTCAGCATAATGTTAGGTATCCTTACAAGAAATCATATTGTGCACCAGCAATGGCTTTTTGAAGAACTTTTAAGTGGGGGTCTAGCAGAAGGAACTTACCAACAGGTCACTAAATGTTCTATAAATACAGATAAACGATGACCCTTCCGGCACCTTTACACGACAAGCCAAAAGATTACCGACGGTTTCAGCAAAATATGAGGAGTGTCACATCCCCACACCTCTCACCCTGAATGCAAGATTTAAAGGGCACTACAACTACCTCATTATATTTTCACGTAAATATGGTGCTAAATATCTATAACTGAAAGAATTTCATTGCTCTCCCTAGTCCATTCTTAGCATGGTTTTCAATATGTCTTGGCTTAACTTTTTCCAAATCTACATTGTAGTAGAATGGAAAATAAAGATACAATCAGACCAAATTAGTTTGTATGATTTAGCGATGTGCATTGAAATTAACGAAAGAACGCGCAGTGGTTATAAACTTCACGTTTTAGGGATTAAAATAATGACAAAATTATATTCCACATTCATTGCAAAAGCTGCAAGGAAGTTTGCATAATTTCTCCTGTTCTAGTTTCCTAGCACGGAACATTGCTTAAGGGTCTCGTATTTCAAAATCTTTAACAATTTTTGAAAATAGTAAGAGCTCAAATCAAGATTGTCAGTGGTAGGGGGAATGCCCCTAAAAGAGAAAAAAAGATGAAAAGATGAATTGGCAAGGGATAATGCTGGAAAGCATAGGAGAG
This sequence comes from Cassiopea andromeda, assembly GCA_018155075.1. Taxonomy (NCBI): domain Eukaryota; kingdom Metazoa; phylum Cnidaria; class Scyphozoa; order Rhizostomeae; family Cassiopeidae; genus Cassiopea; species Cassiopea andromeda. Next base: position 464,414 of record WIPJ01067450.1, read on the forward strand.
TTTCCATTGCTCGTGCACTTTGTGACTAGTGTATATTTTATGTAAAGATTCGGTGTTAGAAAGCTAGTTCAATAGTTTGATATGTACAATAGACCTATGCACAAATTCCGAAGACAAGCATAATGGCTTCTCTCAATCATATCAAGATTTCAGAACGTTACAATTTTATACACAATCTGCTCAGCAACTCTATGCTTAGGAGTAATTGAGAGCTACGCTTCAGGAGCAAGCTGATTCATTTCATTATCTATTTTGAGTGTGAATCATTTTGCCCTCTCTAATTAGTACTTGCAATCTTATCTCTGCAACAGTAACAGTGTTTCAGTTCTGTAAAGCCCCTTGGACCACTATAGCTCTCTTAAAATTCCCAGAATAGATTTCTGGTTTAGCAGGACCTTGCTGAACCAGTATGACCCTCGGAGCATGCTTCGATTACAAATTTTTCAATTAAAATTTATCACAAGGGAGCTTGTAAGAATTATGTGGTGAGTAGAACGGAAAGACAGGTGCACAGTGGGAGGAGCGTACCAGCAATGGTAACATACTACATCAGGGATATCAAACTCAAATTGGCCCAGGGCTCATATAAAGCATATTATAATGTCAAGCGGGCCGGATAAGTTGACAGGTCCGAGAGCGCTAGGTATTTGGAGCATAAAAATTCATCTCATGTGTTCTATCTTGGATCTAAAAACTTTGTAATAACTTTGTAAATGCCAGCTAGCACAAATGAGAAAAATTTCCCTACACTTCCTTTTATTCAACACTCTTTCTAGAGCCACATTGAAAAGCCCTGGCAGGCTGCAAGCCGTATGCTTGACACCCTGTACTACAACAAAGCACTTGTTATATCAGAATGTGATGTGACCAAATCGATGAATAATTCTGGAACAAAAATTTAGCATACACGATGGGAATCCATGAAATGTCTGGTGGGCCAAAAAGTGGGGAATCTCCTACAATAGAACATAGGTTAAAGCCCTGTTCATACTACACAAACTAACCCGGGCTTTGCCTGTGTTAAACTAACACAAGTTCGCCCTCGGTTAGTAATGCTGTTTGAAAAGGAATCCACTGTCAACCCAGGTTGGTTGTAGAACAAATGCGCACGCACATTTAAAATCAAGGAAAATGGCGGACAATGATGTTGGGAATCATGCCTAGGGTGTTGGATTTTGTCGCTAAATATTCATCTCGAAAATTTTGGCACTGGCTTGGCATTTTTATTTGGAAAGACGACGTTTGGCAAAGAGTAGTTGAATGAATCGAATTGCTGAATGACGTTTGCCAAGGAATTTTCCAATTAATTTGTTAGTCTGGTAATTGGCCTGCATCCCGTTATCTCATCCATCTTGTCAAAATGCTTAAGTTTCTTTCGATTTCTTCTGGAAAGGTTGTTATTATCTTTTATCTTTTTGCTCTTTTGTTTTAGTGTCTTGATTTTTTTCTCTTGAGAGCGGATGAAACCACCCTCCTCTAGGCAGTTTGTTATTTTCTCAAGAATTGGCCTCCTACGAGAACAAGTGTCCAATGCCTGCTGTATGCTTTCATCGACCCAGATGTTTATTACTAACGAAGTAAATCCTCTATCAATTTTATCATTGCTCATCTTGTATGTTATAAAATCTTGTACAGCTTTCTCTTACTTCTGTAGTCCCGCCAAAATAATTAAGCAAAATTGGCATACTTGTAATACGCATGAGCACAGATAGAACTAACCCAGGTGCGCCCTAGGTTTGCGTTCACACTGTCAGTTGCCAAAACTAACACAGGTTTGATATAGGGCGAACCCACCTTCAAAGATGGGTTAGTTTAACCCGGGGGCGAACGTGGGTTTGTTTTATTTACACATGCAAAAAAAACTAACCAGGTTTAATTTAACTTAGGTCAAACCCGGGTTAGTTTGTGTAGTGTGAACAGGCCTTACAAGGGTTATAATTTTTGAACCAATATTTACAGCTTTAGTTAGGAGACATGATGACGAATGTTTCAAAAATCGCAATAATAGTTGGACCAGGCTCATTGCAATTAGGACCTTAAACCCGAAAGATTGTGGAAGAGCTACAATACCTCACAAAGAGGCTCATACTAGTCGATTTTCCTTCAGAAATACATTTAAATTACCATTTTTTTGATAATCGTCTGATGATCCTCTTCCTTGTTTCCATATTTGGCCAAATTTTTCCCCGCAATTCTCAAAAACACATTTAACATTTACATGCATCGAGTATTTATCTTCACAATCGCCTCGAATTTGTTATTTCTTTAAAGGGCATGTGCCAAGGTCTTGGTGCCAAAGTAATATTTTGCTTAACCTTAAAGTAATGTGCTATTTGAACATTCTGACAAGATATCGTTAATTTCTTATTTCATTTTGCTGCCAAAAATTGCATTTGAACATAATGGTGGTTAAGGTGTCGCTGATACATACAAGCTGTCTCAAGAGAAGAGCCACGACGAGGAACATGGCAAAAAGAGTTCCTTTCTTCTTTATTTAATTCGACATTCCAAATTTCATTAGTTCGAGATACCAGAAGAATCGAAGTTATTAAGCCGTAGCCGATATTAAGATGTAGACATAACCGATGTAAAAACATAACCAGAAAGACTTTACCTATGAAATATAGGACGTATCAAGACATCATGTCTCATCCTCAGCTAATATGAAATTTTATATTTATATCTATAAATAACAGTCTGTGGAACAACAGAGTGGTTCTCAGTAAAAAGAGAAGTTAGACAAGGGTGCATCCTATCACCATATCTTTTCAATATTTATACTGAGTCAATAATGAGAGCGGTAGAAGTCGAGGGCATTAATGATCACTTTAATGAATTCAATATACATGGGCATAAAGTAAGTAATCTTCGATTTGCAGATGATACTGCTCTTTTATCACACACAAATGAAGGCTTACAAAATCTTGTTGAACCTGTGAAAACTCATAGTGAGAGGAAATATCTTATGTCAAAAAGACTAAAGTTATGAAAACGGATAAAACAATAGGACCAGTAAACATTACAGTCAATAATGAAATTTTAGAGACAGTGAACAAATATGAAAATCTTGGCAGCACAGTAACTGACAACGGTGATGAAAAAATAGAAATTAGAAGGAGATTGGCAATTGCAACCAACAAACTAATGAGCATGAAATTGTTGTGGAAAGGAGAGTCTGCTCAAACAAAATTGAAAATATTAAGGGCTTACGTTTTTACTGTTGCAACATATGGGTGCGAGACTTGGACCGTGACCAAAACTGTGTCAAAGCTTATTGACTCCTTTGAAATGAGATGCTATAGGCGGATATTAAGGGTATCATGGACAGAACATCGGACAAATGAATCGATTAGGAATGAACTGGAGGTCAAAGAAAATTGGCTTAGGAGCTATGTACTTAGGCAAAAGTTAAAGTACTTTGGGCACCTTAAAAGGCATGATGGAATGGGACGGATCATCTTGGAAGGCAGGGTTAATGGGAAAAGAAAGCGAGGAAGGTCTAGGAGACAGTGGGAGAAGGACATAGAGGATGTGCTGAAAATTTAAATTATAGAGGCTGGGAGACTGGCTAACAGCAGGGATGAGCTTCGGACAGCTATCAGGGGCGCCACGTCCTCTCAAGGATAAGCGGATTGGATGGATCTATAAATTGGGGAAAACAGCAAGTGGGAAAAACAAGTGGGAAATCAAGACAAGTAGACTCACGTGGAGACCATCAATGGGGTAATATACAGTAAATGCCTATATAAGGAAATATACCACCAAACAGCGGAAAGCTATCCACTGTTGTTTTCCCCAATGTTATCTATAAAACTTCTTATTGCCGCTTTCATATTAGGTGAGGATGAGACATGATGTCTCGAAATGTGCTATATTTCATAGGTAAAGTCTTTCTGGCTATGTTAAAACATATCAAAAGGAGTTCCTTTCTTCTTTATTTAATTCGACATTCCAGAGTTCATTAGTTTGACATACCAGAAGAATCGATGTTATTAAGCCGTAGCCGATGTTAGTAACATCGGCTACGGCTTAATAACATCGATTCTTCTGGTATGTCAAACTAATGAACTCTGGAATGTCGAATTAAATAAAGAAGAAAGGAACTCCTTTTGATATGTTTCTCGTGTGACTCTTCTCTTGAAATTTATAATTCAGCTGCGTTGCACAATTTTGCAGTCGATAGCATGTTTCCAACAAATGAGCGGCTTCTTGTTTTGATTTGGGCTTCTACATCTATCCCATATACCCAGTTAAGTTCAAATGTCTAAGTGCTTGGATTAGTAGACAGTGTCGGCACCAGAGAAAAAATGCTGTGTGGCTAGTGCTGCCAATTTGTTGACAGTGATCGTAGTCAAAGGATTTTAACGTACAACACCTATCATATTGGCTAAAAAGCTAGCAAAGAAGTCATGGATATTGTGCAAGTGCCAATAGTGCGTAGAAATGTAGGTGCCGACAGGGACTCAGTAAAATTTTTGAGGGAGCTACAGCCAGCAAGCATCCCCAGTAGCGCCATCTTTGCTAGTAGATAGAAGTTTGACAAACGATTAGTTCAAATTAAAGAAGAAGCTTCCGTAAGCTATTTCCATTAAATTTGCAACAGTAGGTACTATTTTGTTTCTGTAAATTGAATCATTATTAGAAGCGCAGGCCTGCATAGCAGATACTTAAATTACACACATTTTACTGGTATGATACTTTGACTAGCAGTGTCAAATCACAGTTTTCTGAGCTTTAGAAGCATAGCTCAAACTTGTCCCTTTGGAAACTCTTTCCAACATTTAGTAAGACATCTCTCATATTTCATCACACTGTGTCCAAAAAATCTAAAAATAACGTATTGCACCCATATGGGAAATTTATCTTTGAAAATTTTCTCCAGGCCCAACCATGGTGCCAGCTAGAGTGGACGTTATATATACATAAAAGCTCTAACAGTCTACTCCAAGGAGCATATCTTAGCGAATTAGAATGTATACTTATCGGTAACAACAGAAGCAGCCTAACAACAGTCAAAAAGCCAGCTTTCAAATGACAAAGAGACATCAAGGTCAGATGGGTGTGACAGCTAAACCTAACTGTAAAGAGGGTGTCAGTTGGACACACAGGGAAGGATGAAGTTTAAGGGCTCCGATCATTAATGCATTAATCACCACCCCTTCTTCGTTCGCTATTATGTGACAACTGTCTTTTATAGTGCCATTAAGGTATCAATGGATTTCTATGATCTATGTATTAAATGGATTTCAAACTTTCTATCTAATAGGTCAATTGCAATTAGCGTCGATGGTTACCTATCTAATCCTCGTTCTATCAACTCAGGTGTACCTCAGGGCTCTGTTGTCTCTCCTGTTCTGTTCATCCTCTTCATAAATGACCTGCTTTCCTCTACATCTTCCAGTATTTTCTCCTTTGCTGATGACACTTATTTAAGTTCATCGTTTTCATCCAATCCTCAACACCTTCCCTATTCTAATATTTCACCATATCGTAACACTTCAGCCTCACTTCTCACCAATGACTTAAAAAATGTAGAGAAGTGGGATAGTGACAACCTTGTTAAGTTCAATGTAGAGAAGACATAACAGGTTTTCATATCACGTAAACATTACCAAGATTTCCCCCCTGTTTTCATGAACGGCCATAAACTGGACATTTCATCTTCTATCAATCAACTTAGTCTTTCTATTTCATCTAATCTCTCTTGGAAACTCCATATCAATTCCATAGCAAAGCATGCATCTCATAAACTTGGATTTCTTTCTAGAGCCCTTGATTATTTCTCACCTTCTCAACTACTAACTATATACAACTCCCAGATTCGTCCTTCTCTGGAGTACTGCTCTCATGTCATGTCTGGGGTGGTGCTCCTAAATCTTCTCTCCATCTTTTTGACGGAGTCCAGTCTAAAGCTATCCGTCTCATCAACAATCCAAAACTCACTACTTCTCTGCAGTCGCTCTCCCATCGTCGTCTTGTTCCAGATCTTTCCATTTTCTACCGCTATTTTCACTGACATTGCTCTCAAGAAATCAAGAATATTATTCCTGATCCAGTGAGGCATGTTCGAACCACCAGAAATTCTATCTATTCACACCCTTTCCAAGATACACTACCTAGTCTACGAACTCTATCTCACAAATCATCTTTCATTCCCAGAACTTCTCAACTGTGGAACTCTTGCCACCAACTACTTTCCCTGAATCCTACAATTTGTCATCTTTTAAATCTAACTTCAACAAACTTGATCTTGTCTCCCTTTCTACTCAAACTTCCCCTCATTTTCTCAGTTTTTCCTTTGTCGAGGCTTTGTTATAGGTCCTATGGCCTTTCCCCGGCATTACTTACTAAAAAAACATTAATAGGGCTCTGGGAGCTTGTCCGCAGAAAAATGTTTCACTATTACATTCCCTGCATTGCTGGTGAATGCCCCTCTGCACAAATTATTTTATTGGCATTAGCAAGCTTCAATTTATAAACTTTGACGTAGAAAAGACAATAAGAAGATACCATATGATCAAGATTCAAAGTTCTGGGAGGGAAATGTAGCTGAGCTAGGGGGCGCTGCCCCATATCCCACTTAAATTAGCTGGAAAGCTAGGTATAGCTGCCTACTCAAAATAAAGTACACAACAAGACCATCTACTTCACCATGCTACTGACAATTGGCATGAAAAAATGAAGTTGATGAGTTTGCTTTCCAGCAGGTAGCTTCAACCGTTTAAAGTCTTCTTTAATTTTACTGTTGCAGAGAAGGAAAGCATGTAAATGTTAAAGATTTTCAACGGACCATGTGAAAATCTTATAGAGCACATTGAATAGTGTTCTTTATGTTTTAAATAACCTTCTATCACAAAATCCCAAAATTGGTAAATTTTTCAAAAGCTTATCAATTCACAGGAGAGGACATGGGAAATTCGTAGCGGGCCAGATCGATATTCTCTGCGAGCCGGATTTGGCTCGTGGGCCTCACGTTGCCCACACATGCTCTAGCAAACCACATATCCAGGATCCTGGAAGGAAGAACATTTTTAAAAAAAGCTTATTCTGGCAACCGAGACCAGTTGCCAAGTAACACCAATACAAATGAGAGAATGATGATTGCTTGATTTTTCCTATAAAGTTTAGTGCAACTGTTGAAATCTCAACATAATTTTTGCAAGTTTCCTGCGACTTTTAGTGAGTTTTAGTGATTTATAAGGCGATGCTTTATTTGATTTTAAGTTCTGTGATTTTCATGATGTTGTGATATTTCTGCTATTTTCTGTGATTCTTCAGTGATTTTTCTATCATTTTATTCATTTTGAACAAGGTGTACGAACAAAATCCAGTGATTTGAACGTGTTGAGGCAAGCCCAGCATTTTCCGGTAGTTCCCCTTTCGAAATACATTACGTCATCGTTCAAAAAGTTACTTGCCTGCATAGGAAATAGGCTTAGAAAGGTGCTTTTATGCATCATTTTTTTATCTGATTCCTTATGTTTAATATATGCCACTTAATAAAGAGGAGTAGCATGTTTTTCAATTTCCCCCAATGAATATAGATTACATATGTAGCAGTTAACGTACCCTGCCAGCCATGTCACGTGAAGTTCAAAGTGAAAGTTATCGTACCATTGTTCTATGCACAAAGACAATACATATTAACAATGAAGGAATAGAGTCAAAAGTTGATTACTTAGTCCACACAACCAAATGCTTCGCTACAATCTTGGATTTTACTTTGTGCTTGGCATCCTCCCAGTAAGTAATATATCTAGTATTCTAACATCAAATATTTATACACTCAATCATTACGTAGACTTCTTACACCAAAATTTTTCCTTATGTCTTCCAACAGCTAGCAGGACAGATTCACATTTCGGTGTGCTCTGCTTCTCAGTTTCAGGAGGGATCCTTCTACTACATAGATTTATATTTATGTATATATGATTTATGTAAATACAGTCTCTAAAATCTGACATTTGGCTCTCTGTCAGGGACGTCATAACAACTCGCCTGTTTTATTTCCTGAATCCCGCTAGTAACAAAATTGCTTTCTGGCTATGGGATTCAACTTCCTGGTAGATGGTTGAATTTTAAGTTTGATTTTTGATAATATTTTAAGATCCTTCAAGGTTTTAAATATTGTATATTTATTCTATAATTTATGTTACAGAGGGTACCTTGTAAACTAGCAACTCTGAAAGGCCACCCTCCGTTACGTTATGAAATGAATTGACACGAGTTGCTTAGGCCCACGTATAGGTTGTTTATATCGATTGGCATTCCCCTTATTGCACCACGCTTGTGGGGATTCCTCTCGCTTTTGTTTTCGTTGTACTTACGGAATCGCTGTAATTAGAAAGATTACCGCATAACTATTTTATAGGGTATACTCGTAGAGCAAATATTATTTATTTTCCTAAACTGTTTTGCTGTTTCATCGATTTAGTTCATTAAAAAGTAGTTTAAACAAGGTTTGCTTTCTAGTGGTATTAAGTTAGAGATTTTCTAGGTTACTGTGGGTTAATCTAGATCTTGCTAGGCGGAGAGGGCCTAGGTTTCAGAAGAACACATGGTTTCTAGTTAGATTTCAGTTGCTAGTTTAGGCTAACTGAACAGTTTTTGCATAGAGTTTGAATATTTATTAAGTTCTTTGTGGATATAAATTATGTCTATTTCTGCCTAAGGCTCGGGTCCGTGACAAATAAATATTTGAAATGAATGACCTATAGATCTGTGTCCAGAGTAACCTTGTATTTTCGTTGAAACTGAACACCGATCACCGACAGAATGTGTCGGCATAACGAACCCAACATTTTTGACGAGCACCAAAGCTACAAAAATATAGCATTTTTGGCTAATTGATCCTATTTGCAGCGATACCTAATGCAGCAATAAAATTAGAGGTTATGTGCTGTCAGATGGGTATTTTGATCTTTTACCAGACTTAATAGTTTTTTGTGACTGGGTAAGCACAGAGGAGCTTGATTACAGTCTCTTTAATGATTTGCTTCAATTAACATTTTCTACAACTATTACTCAAAGTCTTTACCCCTACCTTTATATCATCGATGGATTTATCTGTAACGAACAGCAGCTCCTGATGCAGGCTGCAACCTGGTGTGGCACCTGCCATCGCAAACTTGGGGCATCTTGAGGACCACGTCCTAAAATAACAACGCAACTTGGATGCCACATCTATTTAAACATCTTGCTAGGGCTCTCTCATACCAACGCTAACAATTTTTCATTAAGCAACAACGAAGTAGAAACTTGATTTTGGCTAGAACTTGGAGAGGGGGAGATACCCGTTAAGTCCGCCATGGCGCCACCAGAGTGCTGCACCAGCATTTTACCAACAGAAATTATTCATTACCTTTCCAAAAACGTATTTAGAAAGAAAGCACGTAGCTGAATGGTGGATGGAGGGACAATGCCTCATTTCAAACATCTGACATTAATTGTTTCCAAGTATTATTGACCTGTTAGGTACTCGTTCCGGTGCAGCATTCATGTCCCCTTAAAATTAGGGTGTAAGGAAGCTAGTTTTTTCCAAAACATCTTATTGATGTATGACATGGGGATTCCTAAGCAATAGGTAATTGTCTGGTTTGTATCATTTGGCCTAACTGTTCTGGGTGTAAGCAACAAGGTAGGAAAACTTCCACTCAGTCGCTACTACGCAGCCATGTCAGCTCTCCCACTCACATCAAATATGAACTTCCCTCGCACCCCGAGAACTTTTTTCCCTTTTGCACCGTTGCTCTGCTATGGTAGTCTATTGATTCTGCCTTAATACAAGCCCCTATGATACACTGTTTCTTCTCGTGCACTATGTCGAAAGAGTGATACTCTCTGGTCTATTGTGCAGCCTTTCTATTCGACTTCATTTGATCCAAATATAGCCGTTTTACAGCAATACTCTTTGGGTGAGCGGAGCGTACAATGAATTGTTCCAAATAGGATGGAGGAAGGGGTACACAGGGTGTTTGGGGGCGGAACCACCCAAGAACTAGTATGTATGGTTGTAGGGGAAAACCTCGTTGTTATTGCATGTGTTCTTTGTGTTCTTCAGGAACTTGTGACTCGATGTAGAAATGTTAGATATCTATTATTAAAAGCAGTGGCGAAGCTAGGGTGAAAAAGTTAGTCCTGCCCCGTTGGAATGAAAGGAAAACACATAAGAGGGGGTCTCAACATTATTCTTAACCTTGCTGTTTTTAAGCACTCTATGGAAAGTAACCATGTTAAGATAGATAAAGTTGACATATATCTCCTCCTACAGGTATAATGTAATTTGCATGATTTCACTTTTACATTGAAGATAGATTTTAGCACCATTTTTATTGACTTAAGTCCTCTTCTAAATCACAGATTGTTGTTATCAGAACTGCTGTAAAACATATCCTACATAGAATTAAATAATATATTTCACTGTTAAACAAAACATGGTAAAACAAAAATAATAAATATCAATTTGTCCAATTGAGTTAAGCTCAAGCTGCACATCAAGGGTTTGCCTATGCTTGACTCGTCTATTTGTAAGTAGAAGGAATGCCACCAGTCTTTTGGCAACATAAAGGCTGGGGGGCAATGAAACTGCTATCAATATTGCACAAATTCTAAAGTTCATATGCAACTTAAATCTGCAACAAAATTTGATTGATTCATCAAAAGAGTATCCCAACATTGGCACAATCAGGGATTAATCTTCTTCTGGTTATTTATGATCTGTTGGTTGGTTGGCTATCATCTGATACTTTATATTCCAACAAGTGTTGGCAATAAGTACCTTCAGTATGCTAAAATATGAACTCTTCCTTGCCATTCTAAAGCCTTGGGGTTCAAAACATTTTTGCAGGCTCTTATTGTAAGGCAGGACAGTGAGACTCATTAGCTTCTCTTAAAACCAATATTCAGAAGCAAAACATGATAATAAGCAATAAGGTCAATTCTATTCTGCAATTGTATTTCATAAACCAACAACCAAGGAAAAGTGGGATGGTGCTATGAAAATATTAACAATCTAAATGAATGCAAATGAACTCCATCCAGATCAGTAAATATTCAGAAGCAAAATATGATAATAATAAACAATGAGTAAAATTCTATTCTGCAAATGTATTTCATAAACCAACAACCAAGGAAAAGTGGGATGGTGCTATGAAAATATTGAGACTCTCATTGCAAATATTGTTTGAGAAAAGGAAAGCAAATATGATACGGCAGATATTGGAATATTTTCCGGTGCAAACTTTTTGCCTGGAGAGACAAATTGAATTTGCAACTCATTCAGCAATTTATAATTTAAGAAGGAATGCAATCTATTTATAAAGAGAATTAATCCTTCTTGGCTTATCAATAAACTTTTCAGCAAGTAAGTCATGCAGCTTTTTCTTCTCCTCAAGTTCCTTGAAAATATCTTTATGTATGCTTATCCTACACAATGAGCCAAGACGCCCTTGTCTCATATTGTCACATAAATATGTCTTACTCTAAGGAAACAGGAAAATGATCGCTCTACAGAGGCACTGGAAATTGCAATGACACCATTCTTCTTCAATAGCTTCACTACCTCTGGCAAACAGTCCTGTAGGTTGAACTTATATATGTATTCCAGTAACTCTGACGCATTCTCCTTGTGGAAGTCTCTGTCCTTATAGATAAATAGTAACTGACTTTCAAGATCAGGAAAAGTGAAAAGAGGACCATAACTGGTTATCACCTTATTAAGTTTAGTTGATGGAACTTTATTCTTCCACATTGAGAAAAAATTTGGGTTAATCAAATCTAAAAATTCAAAATTTTCAATATCTGAAAATCTATCACCCAACATAAAAACGATACAGTTCAATAGCTGGAGATAAATGTCCTTATAGTTGTGCTTCCTATCAGATCTGGATGAGGGATGTTGAACAAGATCAACAGTAGATTGGTAAGTCTCAGTAAATATCTCATCATTGCACATATCAATGAGATACCTTGAAAAATTAATGATCTTAGAAGCTCCATAGCTAAGTTCAATCCTCCTGTCTTGGAGTACGGTAAACAAAATTGATGATTGCTCAAATATCTTATTGAAAACAAAAACTAGGAAGCAATACAAGAAACTATTTAGATATTGTAATAAGCCAGATGCTTGTGTCAGAGACCCATCATCCCAGCTTTGTGGGTTATCAACAATGCTCTCCAGAACAAGCAACAAAGTATTGTATTTATTAAAGATAACACTGATGGTTCTTGAATGGTAGTACCACCTGGTATCCCCAGGATGAGGAACCTCAATGCCTTGTGAACGAAAGAGATCCTTTTTTCTAGCACTAAGACTGGTGAAGTACTAAATGTACTGATATTTGCAAAAAAAACTTTACAGAAGGAAGAGTAGATGCACTTTGGCATAAAAACAAGTTCAATCTATGCGCAGCACAATGAAAGAAAAATGAAAATGAAAATGGATATTCCTGATGAATGAGAGTTTGCAAACCACCAATTTGCCCAGACATAACAGAAGCTCCATCATATGTCTGCATTATCAATTTTTCCTTCAAAGATTCTCCATATCTCGAAAGGATAGATCTAACAACATCACTAATGGCAACTGCAGATCTATCAGAATTAACATCAAAAAGTTTCAGAAACCTCTCAACTATTTCACCTCCCCTATCCAAACGAATTATGACACTGAAATGCTCCTTAGTAGAAACATCGGTTGTTTCATCTACCTGAATGCTCAAGAATCTGCAATTTTCAATTTCCTTGTTAATCTGATCTTGGATGACAGAATCTATGCATTCAATGAGATCATTTTTAATCGCTGAAGAAACACCAGTAAAAACACCAGAATGTACCCTTTCACCCTTTGTCAACTCCCTATGGAGACGACGCTCAAAGACAGAATCAAATTTTGCAAAGCATTCAAGTAGCTCCCAATAATTTGCCTTACTAAGGCCATCTCTAGATTCATCGTGACACCTAAAGGCTAATTCTTGTTTGCTTAAGAATAAAATAGCTTCAGTAATGCTTTTAAGCGTCTCCCTATTCTGCATTACCTGCTCATTATGGCACTGCACCTCTTCTCTTCTCGCTCTTGAGAATAGAATATCGACCCTTTCTGTCGCATCAAAGGTCTTCCATTTCTTATAGGCCTCCAAATGGCAGTTCGATCGCCCATGCTTTCTGCAATCGGAAAGAAAACAACGCATATCGGCATATCCTTGTCTTGTTCACGTTTGCGATTTTCCTGGAGCAAATAAAAGGCACTGCCAGCAAAACAATCTATGTAAATTAGTTGAGCCACAAAGCCATTCTTTCTTCGCATACCATGCATCCTGAAACTGGCGATTGGCAGTTCTAGGCCCTAGTTTTGGCTGGGGCTTCTTATGCTGCAAGATCTCCTTCTGCTCACCAACAGTTCTTGCACTGAATGATTTCTCTATAAATTCACAAATAATGTCTTCAGCTCCTCGGGTAGTTTCTACAGCTATTTCAAAAACTTAGAACTACTGTCCACAGCTACAACGTAAATTCCAACCTAGATTTTGACGGTTACAAGTGTCCTACATTTCAAAGTATGTAGGAGCTGCCATCACAAAAGCTTCTAAGGCAATGACGCGTTAAGCCCTTCAGCCAATCAAAATGTTCAATTCCAGCGCAGCTCCATGACATCGCAGCAGCAATACCGTTCTAGCTCCTACCAGTAAAATGTGGTAGGAGAACGGTTGTTTTTTTCCATTGTGAGGTAGTACAGGCACAAAGACGTGCTGAAACACTCTTTTGTTTGAGCTTCTACCAGATCCTGCCATCTCAGATGGTAGGAGTTGGGTTCAAAACAAAGATATTCTTTGGTAACCAATTAAAAATTATTTCATAAATGGTAAAACAAAAGCTGTGTTGAATGAATTCGCTATGAAATAACGAGCTAACGGGTTGGGAAATGTTACCTTCGCTTGAAAATTAAATTTTAGCCACTTTTTAAAAAATTTGATTTTATTGAAATATTTTAGTCCTACTGGGTAGGACAGGCAGGACCTCTAACTTCGCCATTGATTACAAGTCATTGACATTGAAAATTGTCTTTCTACATCTTGGTCTAAGAAAGATTGCGTTGCTTGGTTTCAGCAGATAGGACAATGAACCAGCGATACAGTTGAAGAACTCCGTCATAGGAGTAGAGAATTTCAACGCTATCCAACCCTCGTTAGGAGGCTCAGGGATAAAGTGAAAAAGAATTATGATTTTCCAACAAGCCTAGATTATGATTTTCCAACAGGCCGTGTTGATTCTACCACCAAGTGTCAACTGGAGATCAGATGATGATCAGTATCCTGTGGTTACTGAAGATTTGTTTAAAAATTATGTGTGGATTGGAATTGAAGGTTATGTTTTCTCATACCATAAGATCTTGTTCATCAAAAAGCTTAACCACTGCGTATTTACCTAGCTCAGCTACCTTACCTACCACTGCACAGTTCTTTCTGTCACTGCATAAAAGAGCTGCGAATTTTTCGATGAGCCGTACGAAGTGCTTATGACACTTCGTACGCTTTACCGAAAAAGGATATAATTGAGGTCAATGCATTTTCGTAGAAAAGCATGACATCCCACACATTATCATTTGATATGGTCCTTGGTTCAACTTTCAAGATATTGTAAAGGTACCACCACAACTGCACTTTGTAGTTATGGCATTAATTTCGATTTTAGCTTGCAGCTTTCAGTTCGAAGCTGACCCTGGCTCTTCTCGTGGCTGTCACCTGATAATGATTTGCTCATTGCTGGCACCTTAATAAGTCAAGCCGCTCGCAGCTACGTGTAGGGAAATTCATACATGTTTTCTAACCTAGCCCTTGAACAGAGAATAAGAATGTCAATAACTGTTATTGATCTGATGATTATTTTTCAAAGATAAAACATATTCTGATGACTTCTGGATACTAGTTTCCTAATAGATTGCTTCTCTGTTGCTTATCAGAATACTATAGTAGATAGAATTTTAGCAAGTTTATCTGCAATTCAATTCCTTTGCTTTACAATGTTTAGTTATATTATACTATTTACTATTATGCCTTCTCTTTTTCCCTTTCTTATACGATATTGGTTAAACACATTTTATGTTGTAATTAGGCTTGTGATTGGGTGTTTTAGTAGCTAGTTATTCTGTATTACATTTTATCGTAAATAGAGGGCCTTTAATAAGCAATTACTGAAAGGTTACTCTCTATAAATAAATGAAGTGAAGATGAACTCATGATAGAGATTAGACAATAGACAATAATAGACAGTCTCAATATACAACATCATTTGGTTTGCATGACCTTTCTGCCGATGTAGTTGAATTTATTATTTTTATTTTACACTTTAGGGATGGCCGGCTGCCTTAATTGCTAAGTGCTCCCCAATTGACATAATGGTTATTGAGTTGGTGAATACAATGGTTGTGTGTGAGAGATGCCGACCTGGATACCAAACATCGCAGCTGTGCCTGGAACATTTTCAAATGCATTCCTATAAACAAATAAAGGAAGAAAAACTTAAAAGCTTTTATTCAAAAAATAGTGTAAAAGTTTCTAGTTGCACTGCATGCGATTCTGGAACATTTACAGATACATTTCTTCCAAATTAAACCTGTAAACAATGTAAGTACTGCAATACTGGTTATTTTGTGGAGAGAAGATGCAGTGCTACAGCTGATACAAAGTGCATTCCACACTGGCAGGTAGATTACAAGTACATAACAACTGCTCAAATAGGTTTGAAACATTTTATATATCTCACTTAAAATTAATATCACTTAGCATTATTACAACATAAGATGACATTTGAACTATGAACGATGATCTTTTGCAGACTTACTTTACTAAAAGGAGATAGACATTTCTTAGAAATATGAATAGCATTTTTTGCAATGATGATGAAGCATACTGTAAGGTGTATGGGGATAGCAGTCCTATCCAGGTGCGGACTGGCTAAATTTTTCGGCTCATTTTGACTACACCGGCCTAGGATATGCAGCTGAGCAAAATTAAGGAATATCGACAGATGCACACTTTTGGTATAAAAAATGGGCATACTTCTTGCACTTATCTGATAGGCGTGAGAGTAATTAAATGTGAACAGCTAATCTAAACGTTAAAATTTTAACCAGAAATGAGTAAATCGTAGAAATCTGTACTCGATTGTTCCAACAGATAAGAAAGTTCGATATTTTGCAGACATTTTTTGAAAAGTTGCAGTTATTTTATAAAAGTTGCAGATATTTTTTTTGAAAAGTTGCAGTTATTTTATGAAATATTTGAAAAGTTGCAAAGAGTTGCAGATAAATGAGGCCCACATTTTCCAGAGCCATTTTATCTATACTTTTGTGTGAGATGCATTTTATTCTGAAAATTTTATTTCATGATCTTGTCAAGAGACTTCCATGTTGGAATTTCATATTTAGTTAATATAAGCAGTGTTTGCTCATGCATCTAATGATAACCATAATGTGCGTAGCTTAACAGAAGAGAAGAGAAATACCACTTGCATGCTATCAACACGCATGTATAACAAAGTACATCAATTATTTCTATGCTTAATAAAACTGATGACGCTAGGTAACAAGTGCAGTAATGCTGAATAATTGTACAGTGTTATCAAGTACTTTTCGACATTCTTGTAACAAAAATTTCTTTCCCTCGCCAGCAGCTCTCGCAGAATATAGAAGCTTCCATATATACCAGTGATTTTCAGCTTGGGTCTGATCGAGCCCGCTGGTGCTCGGTGATTCAGTTTTAGTAAGAGCCGTCGGTTTGGTTCGCCCAAATCGTATGATTCGTGACGTCACGCTCTGCTTGGCCAGTTTATGCACTAATACAGTTATATTTATATGCTTACGTAATGAATGTGAAGAACCAAAAGCACATTTATTTTTCTAACTGATACTGCATTACTGAACACTTTAGCATCTATGAAAGTTAATCATGTTGCCTTATAACTGGAAAAGCAGTAATAAAGTGCATCACACGTCTTGAATTTTTTAATTATTGACTGGCTGTCAAAACTGCTAAATAGATACATGTTTAAGGTTGATGAAGTACGGTGAAAATGCCAAGTACTGAATTTAACGTTAAAAGTTGCAAATTTAGCATTTATTTCAAAAGTTGCACAATGTTGCAAAAATGGCAAATGTTGCAAAATGTTGCTACTATAACATTTCCCAAGAGTACCCTGAATATCTAAAGCTTCGAATCTATATATTTCTCACAGAATGCTATTTCCAAAAGAGTTACAAAAGTTGCAAAACCCTCTTTATAAAAAATACTATTGTTAAGGAAACCCTCTTTGAGTCAAATTGTCCCTTTCGATATGTAGTTTTGAATTTCAAACTGCACAATTCAACAATGACAAATACATTGGACAGTTGCATACCTCCAACACAGACTCAACGAATTAAAAAGTTCTGCGCAACGCCTTGTTTTCGTATGTAACTTCCATTTGCATGAATTGCTGTCCTGCAATTTATCAAGCTAAGAAAGGGGTGAATCCAAAATTTTACTGCGATTCCTTTTGTTTTAATTTTGTTATTTTTATTGCGAACTAAGTGTGAACAAACAGCTACGAAATGATATCTTGCAGGGGCGGATTAGAGAGAAGGCGTAGGGAGATGTCACACCCCAACGTTTGATGGTCTCGTAGGCAAATTTAGACTGAATGCATCTTGTCAGTAAATGACAGCATGTTCTGAAAGACGTGGCCAAAGAAGTGTTGTAAATGATTTTTCTAGCATCAATACAACCAAGAAGTCACTTCTGCCAGTAAATGCGAATGTCTGTCTGTAAATTTTTAGCTTTGCGAGTTTCTGTCGTTATATTTTTGCTTTACACTCCCCCTCCCCAGAAAAGAGGTCACGCGCTGCTAATGGCAGCTTGTACAGTGAGCATGCTACCAGATTCTCTTCTGTAAATACTTATTGTATTATCCTGTTTTGCCATTCTGGCAATGTTTGCTAGAAACACTAGCGGGAGCATAGACCCTCAAAACTGTTGAAAAATTGAACTGGGAAAGACCGCGCAGCGTGAACTCTACCCCATTGTAGGATAAGAATATGAAACAGAATCAGCTACCTCATTTACTGATTCCCGCAAGTAAGCGTGCTTTTATCTATACAAAGGGATGCAGAGGCGTACCATGGGAATTCCAAACAGTCTATCAATGTTTTCCTTATCAAAATGAACACATGTTCATGTTTCTGATCAGAGATGACATAGAAAAGCATTAAAGTGCTTTGATTTCATTTCAATTCTATTTATAACATAGGTTAACGAAAAAACGATGCTGCCTTAAACTGAGGGAAGCTCAAGAGCATCCCTTATTTAATTGGCCTATTTTCTTCCCTATATGTAAAGAAAATATTAAAGACCTATCAAATGGATCAAATACATGGGCAGCCAAAGTGAAAATTGGGTACTAATAGGCTAGATCCCTAGAAATGAATGTCCTCATTTTGCTCATGTATATGGGCCCGTAAACGAGTTTGAGTACCGAATCTTTGTAAAGGCAAAGTTCAGAAAACTTAACTGAAAGAGCAACATAAGCTTGCTAAATGTTGCGAAAATGGTTGCTAGTATGTTTTTTGTGCTAGTTTGGCGTTCGGAATGATGCTGGCTCTCCTTATATGACAAAAAACTGGAATTTCTTCAAGCTCATACTTGCATTAAATATACATATTGCACGGGTAAAAGGATAACCAAATATAGCTAATGATAATCTTGATTTCTTTTATTGAAAATTTGAAACTCTTTTTTAGCTCCTACACATTCAAGCTTCAAAGATAAGCCACATGATTTCAGTGCAATGGCTCAATTGCTTGGTGTCTTTACTTTTGCATTGATTGTCTTCTTGGTACTGGTACATGTGAGGGAGTTAAAATCCAACAAGAAAGTTACTGAAAGTAGATTTCTTGCAGAAAGAGATTGCCATCAAATTGACAATTGCATTGACATAGAGACTAGAACAGTTATAAACTATTGCGAACCAGTGATAGTGAAAAATCCAAAAGTTCCCACTCCATTCTCTGCTTCAACTGAAGACGTATCACTGTAAGTGACTAAAATTCTTATTTTTTCAACAATATTAACCTTGTCAAACCCATCGCCTCAGCTGCATATTTTGGCATCAACTTAATTACAAGTTATCAGTGGATAATCTTAATCTTAATATCATTTGCATTAGTCATATGACTTAAAGTAAGTTTTCCTCACCTGCTATATCCGGACCAGTGCCGGCTCTTTGCCTGTTTGATACCGGTCTATAATGAAAGTCTCTATATCAGTTACCCCTATGACATTTATTTAACTGGATAGTAAGGATAAATTTAATTTATATAAGAAAATGATTGTCACATACCTGCCGTGGCAAGTGCAGTTAGCTTACCTCAATGCTTCAGGTTTTTATATGGTATACATGAATCATAGAATATGAACAGTGGTGGCGCCAGCCATCGCAGACTAGGAGGGATAATTGGTGCAACGCCCTGAAATAAGAATGTGATTTGGTTGCTACGTCCATTTAATAATCTCACTAGAGGTCCCATACCCCAACCATACCATTTTCTCATCAAATTTTAACGAGTTAGAAGCTTGATCGTGGCAAGAAGTGAGGGGGATAATTCCCTCCTCGTGGCGTTGCCACTACTTATGAATACCACATGAAAGATGTTTCTCCTAAAATTATCATATAATTAAGGGTGGAAGGACTAGGCGATACGCTTTTAGTTTTCCAATTAAAGGTATGCTTAAACGCTGCGTTACGAAATGTGAAAGTGCACTTGTGGTGTAGTTGTTCTTACAGAAGTGCATCTACTGATGACTTGTAATTAAGTTGATGCCAAATTTTTTCTCAATAGAGACGATCCATTTGCTGAATCATCCTCTGATGAAGTAGAAGCCTTAACTCTTCAAACGTCAGAGAGATTTGGCTATGAAGGCGGTACTCTGGATATAGCAGGGTCTTCTGTGCACATAAAGATACCAAAAGATGCAATCAAAAAGGGTGAAATAAGAGAAATCAACGCAAAAGTAAAATTGTGCCCCCCAAATGATTGGAAAAGTTTGCGAGATTCTGGCTACACAGTGGATCTTCCTCTTGTTGAGCTTGGTCCAAACGGTTCAAAGTTTAGTAAGCCCATTGAGGTTTTATTTGAAAAAACAACGACAGGTGATTCTCAAGATGATGTTACGTTTGAATTTACAGAAGGAGACATTAATGGAAGATCAAAGTGGCTACCTGCAGTGAGATGTAATTCCAGAAAAGATGCTAAATTAAGTGCATTACAGATGGAACCACACGTTTCATACTTTTTTAGTGAAAAATACCTTCATGCATTTTACCTTCACTTTACTGCTGGAAGGAAGAAAATTAAAATACCTCCTTATAAGTGGCTGCAAGCTGCTGTTTATGCTAAAGCTGATGATCTATTAGGAGATAGACTTGCAATGAAAGTTGTGTTCTACCAAGCAACTGAGGAACATAAAACTGTAAGTGAGATGGAAAAATGTTCTAGTTGCTTAATTAACTTTTCTTTTGTTGAATCATGAAAGTTAAGAATGCTTAACTTAGCTTAGCTGATCGTACACCTCCTTTAGACATCCAAATATAACAGTCATTTGTTCGCATATTCATTCATTCATGATTAAATAATGAATTTGTTATACTTTCTGCAGCCAGTAATTTTGCATATATTTGTTGCTAGTTATTATTCTGTGAGTATTTTTGCTTTTTAAAGTTAATGCACATTAACATAATATCCTTTATGCTAAAAAGCTGCTGGAGAAAGAAGTTGCAGGATTCACAAAAGCGTCAGTTGCGACAAAGCCTGCCAAAGTTTTGAAAGATGAAAGGTACACCGTAAAACTGACAATTAGCCACTTGACGAAAAACTGGATATTAGAGCTGGGAGAGGAGATTCAGGTAGAATTTCATTTTACAGGCAATAGCTCTTTTCTTTCTTTCTACATACGCGATTTTGATTTCATGAGCAGCCTTGGAGCTAAAGCAGATCCTATGTTATTGTTATTTCAAAAATATTGAGTAATTTGTTTGTGGGCGCTTAATTTTCAACTGGTACAACAATCAAGCAACTGGGATGGAATTTCAAGGTAAAGGTAAAGGTGGGGTCCCTGTATTTTGAACATAATAGAATAACCCTCCGAAATTGGCATGTGAGAAAGCGACCAGTTCCTTTCCTCGCTGTCTTTATCTCTCCACTGCTGCCATCAGCTACCATTCGCCACTGATTGGACAGTGAGCCAGTATCTAAGCTAAGGCCTCGAATGGGGCTAGGACCATAGACCTACGGCACTGAAAGCAAGCGCTATATCTGATATGGTTCCCTTGCTTATGGGATGGAATTTGGGAAACGAATATGCATATTTACAAAAGAAGATTTCTTGTTTTGCATGCTCATGACGTTATCTGCTCTCTAAGAACCTCTATCCATTTGCTCTAACTAATGGAGAGGTACCGTGAGTTTGAATGAAGAAACACCTCAAATAATTGCCTATACTCATACTTGTAACAAGATTGAAGTTGCTCTCTAATTTTTTGAAAAGAACTCTATTACCTATAAACGAGTTGCTTGGAAGAGGAATCATTTACAATAAATGGAGGTTATTTCTGCAATATTTAGCTTTATTGCCCTATTCGGCCTATACAACATCACAGCAATGAGGGTGCTGAATTTAATTTTTAAGTTCTATTCTCTGAATGTTGATTGATGCGGGGGCTTGTGACACTTTGTATTCTTTATTAAAAAGAGGTATTCTGCAAAACCTTTTGTACTGTGTGCGATTACAATTAGTATGCAGAGTACTGAGGACATGTCATGACTGATATACAATTAAAAAGCTAGAAGTTGGCAAGATAATTTGAAGCTCATCTTACAGAAGTGATATCATCAAGGTTCTTGAGAAAAAAAGTCACAATTATAGCTCCGAGCTGCATAGATTTCTACAAAAATAGTAATGTAGTTCTATCAATTACCAAAAATTTCATAGGTGCAATTAATCTACTACTAAAGCAACCACTAACTTAGAATAGAAATTGTGAATAACCCTTCCTGTATTATGGGTTCCCAAGTAGTAAGCTAACGACTTTTCTGCATAGAAAGTACTTAACTGATTTGTAATGTAAAATGACACAGATAATTCATTTTACAGACATGTCCGTTTGCTTGCATGTTTGATCCGAAAAGCCTAGCGACACTGCCAACTGTTGATTATGTCTTGCACAGCCAGAGCCGTGTACTCTGTGACCTTGTATGCAAAATTGACCTCATGAGAGAGACTGAAAGCTGCTGTGATCTCAAAGTCTTCGTGAGTAAAAGTAAGCCTAAAGTAGCATACCTACATCCGTTGAATATTTATGACACCTATTTTCGATCTTCCCCAAATGGCACTTATTACCTACTTGGACCAACTAACAACCAAATAGTAACTTGAGGATACAATGTGGAGAAATTTAAATTCTTGGAAACGTGGAAAAATGCAAGCTATCATTGTTCACCGTATCTTTTGCTAATGTATTAATCTAGAATTTAATCCATCTACCTCTTTAAAGCTCTTTCAATGTTGCTTATGGATAAAAGCTTCACTGATCTCAAGATAGCATTGCTTAGTAAGCTAATTTGGACTTGATGCAAAGGCATTTTTACATCTTATTGCACTAGCATGATTTTCTCACGAGACGTATCGCCTTAGATCAATTGCTTATTTTGTTTTCGAAGAGAGCTTTCAAAGTCAGATGCCTGCGTCGACACCTGCTTCTCTGCAATCGTTAGGCTACTATTCTGGAGATGAATGTGGGCTCCAAGAACAATACACAATTGATGATAGTCCATTCAAACATTTGGAGCCTCGTCAGTACATGATGAAGCTTATTATTCCATTATCTGAATGTATGGCTGGTCACTACAGACAGTTTTCTAGGTAAGAATGACTTAAAAGCTTGTGCTTATTTCAAGCCTAACTCCACCTAAAACTCAAAAGTAATTGCATCTCCCTCAAATTTAATTATGCTGCTGTGAATAATTTGTTATTATAACAAAAGTTTTTTTTGTATTCGTTCTTCTCGACATTGCAATACACAAAGTGCTAAATTTCCAGTTCTACATTGACTTCCTATTGGAAAGGGGAAGAAATCGCTGAAGATTGCACCATACTTTATTGGCATTGAACATAAGAAGCATGCCATTTTTCTTTCAAATTTCGATAGTAATTGACAATGAAAATTCCTGGACTTCTTGACTAGGAACTTGGGAATTGAGCAATATGTGATTGAAACGGCTTTCGCAGATCACCAACATAGTGCACTAGAGGCTTGCAATACACTTCTAACGAGATGGGTTCGAGGGCAACCAGAAAGTATGAAACTATGCTTAATTTTTTCTTTTTGTGATACCGATGCATATTTATCATTCTCATCCATGCTAAATGCTGTTAGTACTATAGTTTGTCAGAGTTTTATTCATCATCAAAAACAATAATCATCTATGATCATGACATCTGCATCATTTCATCATAAATTTTATCACTTACAATATCATTTTGTTGTCACCTGTCCATTAACGCTATAAGAGTAGTGCCAGGTAAATTTATTTCCATTGATTTCTCACCTTTTCTAATAACTGTGGATGGAATTTGTGCCGTATTGGCACATCTTCTAGCCTTTACCTGCAAAAGATGTTCAGAAATAGGGAGCTTCCAGCAACACTGCGATCAAAATGATTGCCATCAATTAGTTAAAATAACAGTTGAAAGGCTGGCTAAGATATATTCCCTCTGATAGGAAGAACGACTGAGCAAGGCTCCAGATTTACAAGGTGTTTTTGCTCCTGGTTGCTCCTCCTTCGTTCTATATCAACTAATGAGCTCTTAATGTTGGCCAGTATGTCGCCACGATGAGGTGCAACAACAGCTGCTAGCAGCAGCTTTCATTGTCCTATGCGTACAACTGTACACGTCTTTGCGACTAGCATAAGGAGGTGAACATACTATCACTGCGGGCCGCATTGATTACAGATTTCCCTTCTCCACAGCATGGGAATATTACTTTAGAAGTTCTCATCCAATGTTTCTGATGGCTGGTTAACAATGCTATATCCTTTAAATTTGTACTACATCATTCACATAAATCTTATTGCTTTCTGTTTTTCTGTCTATTTTGTCTTGGTTCTTTCGGCCAGTAATTGATTTCAATATTTTGCTACATTCAGGTCATTGACACACTAAAGATCTTTGTTTCTCTTTATCAGCTTGCGCTCTTCTCATCTGGGAGCGCTGTTTCCTTCATGTCGAAGTTGGTTGACGTCCCGTTCCATTATGTGTACTTTCCCTTTATAAACCATCATAATAATAGATATCATTATCATCATCAACATCATTATCATCATTATCATCATCATAATCATCATAATCATCATTATCATTATCATCATCAGCACTACTCTTATATAAGGAGGTGAACATACTATTACTGCGGGCCACATTGGCTACAGACATACATTGGCTTCGTTCTATATCATCGTGGCGACATACTGGCCAACATTACGAGCTCATTAGTTGATATAGAACGAAGGAGGAGCAACCAGGAGCAAAAACACCTTGTAAATCTGGAGCCTTGCTCAGTCGTTCTTCCTATCAGAGGGAATACATCTTAGCCAGCCTTTCAACTGTTATTTTAACTAATTGATGGCAATCATTTTGATCGCAGTGTTGCTGGAAGCTCCCTATTTCTGAACATCTTTTGCAGGTAAAGGCTAGAAGATGTGCCAATACGGCACAAATTCCATCCACAGTTATTAGAAAAGGTGAGAAATCAATGGAAATAAATTTATCTGGCACTACTCTAATATGATCATCATCATTATCACTATCATCATCATTACTGTCATCATCATCGTTATCATCATAATGATCATCATCAGTATTGGTAGCAATGACATCAACTAATCGCATTGGAGATGTTACGAGTAGTAATTCCAGCGTATTGTCTTGAAACCATTCTATTTTCGATATATTCTAGTACCAAGATTCAAATATCATTTGGTTAGCAAAATAAAGACTGCAATCGAAAGAACCAAGTTGCCATTCACTGTAATTCTTCCAGGTAACTACCAGTTAGCTTTCTAGCTATATTCTAACTGCTTTCGTGCATGCCTATTTCATTTCGATTGCAGTGGAATCTCGTAAAGTCGGACCCTGAATAAGTAGCACTTTCTCCTATCTTTACTGAACTTCATTCTCTTTGGATTTACCAACCAACCTCAAGTCAACATACTGCACGTAAGTCAAACCCAAGATAACTCGAAAATTTACCTGAAATTTAAATCGAAAATTTAGCTTTACTCGAACCACCTCTTCATTTTTTCTCAAATGCGACTTCCACTATCAAAATTTTGAAGATTTTGAAACAATTGGTATCTGGAAATTTGATAGCCTAAATTGATTTGTGTCAATTCTATGAGGTTGACTAAGCTTATGCTTAATAGTTGGACTTGACATTTTCATACGTTTTCAAGAAAATACGACTTGATGAGAGATTCAGTCAGCTCCGGCATTCAGTAAGTCGGACTAGTTTTCTATTTCCCTTAAGAATATGATTTCATGGCATCCCAGTGAAAGTTATTTCCTGTAGAAACTTCACAGAAATCTTCTCAATTACTATTGATTGTTATGCCGTCAACTAATTCATCGTTTTTTTCTTCTAGATATAGGGGCAGGAGATTTTCAAAGCTACGAGACTGTTGTTTAGAGAAGCCTGATGTTCTAAAAAGTTTTTAGCGGTTGCTGTAAATTTTTATCATGGGCATCTACTAGCCTTACCACTAGAATGCATATTCATTGTAGGTGTAGCAAACTGCGATGTTGATAATTCATACCTTTGTAAAAATTGTATTAACCTGATGCATAGTTGGCTCCGAACGGAATGCGATAAGTTGTATCGTATGAAAAAGGGTATGACCACTCATTTTAATTGCACTTTTAAGCTAGATTCACCAAGAAAGTAGAATTCGTTTTACTTCCTATATTTTGTGGTAATCTTCGGATGCTATATATTTGCTAGTGTTATTCTCTATTTCCACGGCAATTCCTAGAGCAATGCAAACATAGTAATTATCTTCTTATGAATACCATGCTGCCCTCTTTGCATATATGCTTCTAGATTACATGGTACTACTTCTCTCTAAAAGGCAAATCTTGCCCCTTCACCCCTGTCAACGGAAATCAGCGGGCAACCAGCCCAGCTACCCGGTGCTGCTAGTATTACAATTTTGCTTCTCTATTTCATATACTGTATTATATCGCGCTACATCTCAATGGTTCTATGCCCATTGCCATACTTTGCTGGGATTTCTTTCTGTTTCGTGTTTCAATGTATGAACAGTTTCTATAAGCGCTAACTACGACCGCTAAGAATAACAACGTTCGGCCCACAACCCTTCGCGTGCAAACCAAAATTACTAAACATATTAGAAGGGTTCTGCCATCACTGTTTAGCATACTTAAGGCAGAGTCAGGAAAATATCGCAGCCTCACGGACAGTGGCCGAAGAAAGGTTTTGGGTACAAAAAGAAAAATGAAGAAGGCTAGCATAAATGTTGACTTTTGAGAAGTGGCCAATTAGTGCATTTTACGTATTTAGATCAGTAGATATTTTTTGTCTTTTATAACCTCTCTCTAATCCTTCCGTATTGCTGCACGTAGCTCAAAGACATTATGTTGCAACAAACTACTTGCTACAGCGTAGCATAAATTGAGACATTTTTTATATTTAGATCAGTAAAAGTGCATAGTTTGAAATTGCCTTTCAGCAATCCATCCATAATTTTCCATGTACCTCAAAGATTTCATATTTTTCAAAAACTCCTTAGTGTTCACCTGCATTTGTTCACAAACAAAACAAGCTATGTTTTGGTATCTATTTCTCTCCTCAGCGAACTAAGCTTTCATTCAATTTCAGCTTGAGCTTTTGCAATGGTCAAAAATCAAGAATGTCCCAGCTATAGAACAATATGGAAGGCTTATATCGTTTATACCATTAAATGAGTCTTTGCATTAAGATTGTAAATAATATAGATGTTATGAATTTATTCAAAACTTTGATATTCCATCATGAATTAGCAATAAAATCTGATAGCCCAATACCACTAGGCAAAATAATTTCACACCCTTCCAAGTGCTCATCTACCCCTGCACCCAGCATTGAAAATGACAGTTCCCTTGCACCTTTCATAAGTCATGATAATCAATACTTCAATCAACATGCAGACTTGTCAGGCACACAGCAGTTTACTGATGTTTAAGCATCTAATTCAGCAAACAGAAATGTTGAAGGTAGCTTTTTTTCTGGATCTTCACAAAAGGGTTTGATCATAGCAGCCATTCAACTTTAATTTCCTCCTTTTTTCATGGTGAGCCTCACGCAAACTTAGATAGTTTAATAGAATCAGCAGTTGTAAGATGTCGCTATTCCCAACCACTTCCAGAACGATCATGCCAAAAATTTGCCACCTCTTTCCTTCCATTTTGCTGTTGTTGATGTTTTGTTATTGTTCATTCTTCGGAGTGTTGGTGTGAAGGTCATAGAAATATAAAATATACCTTTGCACAGGCCTATTCCAAAGGCGGTCCCCGGGGAGACAGGCAGCCCAGATGCCATCTCAAAGTGGTCAAAGTCATCCCACAGCCAAAAAAGGAAAACACCATTCACAAGCCCTCAGAATACAACCTCAAAATAGCCAATCAGAAACAGCTGCTGCACTCATAATATCACTCTTGAGTCCCTAATAGACATGCCACCATTGCAATAAACTTAACTTTTTCAAAATTTTCCACCACTACTCTGTTATTTTAGTCTTTGGTGGTTTTAAGGGGAGGCCAGGGGGCATGGCCCCATCTCCTGTGCTTTTGGTAACCCAAAGGGACCCCACAAATACAGATTTGAAAAGAAATCATAGAAAGGCATTTGAATACACCCTTTGCTTTTTATTTATTCATGCAGGGACGTAGCGACTCAAGATAGCGTTTTCGAGCCATCTGAGTACCTCCATTTTGAAAATTTTTCTTTATACCCGGCCCAACTATTGTGGGTCCTATAGTAGACTCTGAATATCAGAGAATGTCTAACGCACTTTCTTTAGACTCTACGAATACTAGTAAAATGGCTTTATTATGAAATATTGCATTTGAAAAATCCAATCTCAAGATAGAGGTGTCCAGCCATCTGGGAACCTTCAATTTGTTTTCTCTCGTGCAAAAATGGTGAGCCCTATACTAGACACTTGATAGAGCAGAATGTCTAATTCACTGAAAGCATACGTGACAGCCAATTTTTCCATCCTGCTTCCATAGTAATTGGCGACAATGGTGCAGCTTACGGACCAAGTAAATTTAGGTACATTTAACCTTACATTCCCCCACGAAAAGGTTCTCGTGGCTTCCCCGTTTGTATGGTTTTAATAGGAAAATCTAAGACACAACCGTGAGGTATAGCATTTCAACAGAGAAGAACTTGAAGAATACTCTTGGTTAGCAAACAATTTTCAAGCAAGAGCCCGACAGACGATTATGGCCCCGGACCCCACATTCCCCGAAATCACAACTGATTCTAGCCACCTTGTTGGTCAAAATTGACTGATATGTTTTGCCACCACACCTATTTAAGCCCTACACTTAATTTTACTTTGCAAGCTAAAGCCCTTTTCTATACCTAGACATCTATTCTACCCCTGTTACAGCTACTGCACTAAGTAATAGCCCACTTGTTTCCGACCAGCACTCCAATTCCAAACAGCACGCCAGTTTAAGTAGCCCTCAACTTCTTACCACCCCGTTTGGTTCCAACTTGACGTCTATTTAGGAGATTCACGAGTAGCTACTTTAAAGCCCCATTCATACCAAAATCATTTGAATTTATGCACAACTAAAAGCAGGAGACAGGATGCTTCAGATTATTACAAATGGGTGACCCATCTAAGTCCAGGATTTTAAATGTGGCTATGCTAGTTTTGTAGCTTCAACTATTTCCTAAAGATTCATGATTATGAATGTGATAAACCTTTGATTACTTTTAGTGGTATATTTCAGCATGTTATGGTGGAGAGAGAATGGAAGCAAATCCTTTTTGAGATATAAACCACACCCATATTCAAGAGCCACGCCCACTCCTATGAACTAACAGTGAAGAAAGTTTTCTAACAATCATTCTTGGCCTGAGGAAGGTTGAAAACTTTTCCGGACTTTGACTTAAGGCTGTCTCCACACTAAAAATTTAGCCTAGGTTTAGGGTTTAGTCATAGAAATAGTAGGAATAGGAGGCGCACTAGGCCACGTGACGATAGGAGAGCATAGAAGTTCACAATGGTACCAACAAGGTGGCAAAAAGCAAAGCACAGAGACAAAGGCAACAGAGGATAATACGGTTTTGCGTGGGAAAAAAAAGGCTAAATTGTGCTCTATCGTAATTTTTCTGACCCGTCACTGGGAATAGGCCTGAGGAGAGTTATAATTCTTTCACAATCATGAAGTTATGAGTTTAGCATAAAATTTTGTGGAGTTATGTTGTCAGTTTTGTTTCGTTGTTTCATAACTTAGTCCCATTATTCAGTTGGAAAGCTCAAGAAAAAACCATATTTAATTCAGAGTTATAGTCATGCTTCGTTTGCGAAGTATATATTACAAGATAATTTGTTGCTAATTTTATTTTTTCACTTCTTTGACAAAAAATCGAAAACCAGTTGGCCACGGTGCTTAGTGGAATGGCACCACTTGTGCACCATATAGAGCCTAAGCTTCCCAGTGCTGCCATTCTACTAAGCACCGTCGCCTACTAGTTTTCGATTTTGTTGTCTTCATCAAAGTAGTTACTATAAATTAGACAGGGAAATTGTTGTGACAAACTAAGCAAGTGCCTAATACCAAATCTGACTTCAAAATATGGTTGTGTATGGGTGACTGATTGATTTTCCGAGATGGGCCCAAAAAATTATTCCAGGAAGTCACGTGATCGATGACGTCAATAATCGCTAAAAATCTTTCATATAAACGGCCATAACTTTTTAAATACTCCGCTTATGACAATAAAAATAGTCAATAAATGTTCAGCGTACGATGGCCTTTCATTTGATATATAAAATTCTAACTTTTGCTGATGTCATCATTTATCTGATGACGTCATCACTTT
>WIPJ01067451.1:0-10970 GCA_018155075.1 Cassiopea andromeda
GGAACATAATTGTAATAACGAGAATGTTAATAACATTCTTGAGAGAGAATATCATACACTGGAAGACAGCCTTAAGCTTCTTCGATTTGTTTACTGCTTTTAGTGGTCTCAGTACGCGTAGAACCCGCAAGACTTTGACGATTTTCTGCGACTGTGGTGAAGCTGATTCATCGTTACTTAGTACAAGCGATGCTATAGCTGAACCAACAACCAACGCATCCATTACATTCCAGCTATCTCTGAAATATGCTCCTGGATGAAGTACAGCACCATAGTTTAAGATTTTGATAATTACTTCCAAGGCGAAAATAGGTGTGAATATAAAGTCAATATATCCAAGTACCTTGTTTACTGTTGCATCTTGATGTACTGTGTCTTCAACAGCTAAAAGTGCACTGCTGATTAAAATACATGCTAAAATGAATGGATCAAACCATTTGGAGTTGACGAGTTTGTGTAAACCCTTGCGAATAAGAGTATCAGGTTTTAATATAAACAAAGTGTTGACTTGCAACATGGGTGTTCCTGGTCCTCCAGAAATATTACCAGTCATTCGACCAGGATTTTTGAGATTTTCAAGAAAGTTATCTCCCGGGTTAGCTGTTCCTCCTTCCGTTGTCTCATTTTTTGTCGCAAACTCATTAGCAATTACAATTCCATTGGTGTCGTCATCTTTTTTGTCTCTCTTTTCTTTTAATATTACTTTGTTGGTATCTATACTTGTATCTTCTTTTGTCTTTGGGGCATATTTCTCCTTTATTTCTTCTTTCCTTTCCTCTCTTTCACTTTCTTCATGATCTTCTTCCCCTCCCATCAGATCTGCTTCAGTTAAGTTGTCAACAGCAATTGCTAAAAATACATTTAGCAGAACGTAATTCCCAATTATCACAAGACCAACAAAATACAACGACATGACGAGGCCTGTCGGATCTTTGGGTCCTCCATTTGCAAGCACTCCTTCATACATGACAGCATTCCAATCCTCTCCGGTTAGGATTTGGAAAACTGCAAGAAATGAGTTCCAAAAGTCGTCAAAATTTGTTCGAGATGGTTCTTGCTTGTACTGGAATTTTCCCCCGAATAACGTCATCCCAAGCAACGCAAAAATTAGGAGAAACAGCAGAAGCAATACCATTAGACTAAGGATTGCCGTCAGACTTGACATCAAAGCTCCAATCAGATTCTTCAACGAATTCCAGTATCTTGTAAACTTGAACAGCTTCAACAATTTCAGCGCTCTAAGCACCGATATCCCAAAAGTTAATCGCAATGTATAGTACAGAATCATTTCAATTATTCCACCACAAACGACCAGTGCATCAAAGATATTGAATGATGATTTGATGTACCCTTTCCAGCCAAGAGCGTAGAATTTTAAACACATTTCTAAGAAAAATATTGATATAAATATCAATCCAGCCAAGTCTTGAATAAACGTTAACACTTCTGGCTGCTTGTAATGCTGTGTGGCTACTGATGCTGTATTCAAGAACACACATACCATCACAAACCAGAAGAACACAGGATGTTTAACAAATTTACGCATTCGAAGTTTCATTAGAGATGCACTCTCTTCCGCTGCTTTCTCCTTCTCTTCTTTCGTCATCTCTTCAAGAGGTTTGGCGTTCTTTTGGTTTTCGATTATTGTCGCTTCCTTGCCCTCATCAAGCCATCCTTCATAGCTTTCGACAGCGCGATCTTGTTTCGCTGCTTCCAATTGTGCCATGAATTCGGCTCGATTCTTCAGTCGCTCTCCTTCTTTTCCGAATTCCCCACTGAGAACACCAAGTACAAGGTTGAGCATAAACTGCGCCCCTATAATGTTCAGCGAATAATAATAGATCCAAAAACCAATGCCATTTTTATCGAGAACATCGAATGACCAGTACATTGTATTTGTCCAGCCTTCACAGGTAATACATGTGAAAACTGTCAACATGCTGATGAATATATTATCAAAACTAGTCATTCCACTATTAGGTCCTGCCCAATATCTCATACAGGAGTACCCGGGTGGGCATGGTCTTCCTGATTTTGCTGAGCATAGGCGACCTTCTTCCAGGACGGTGCCATCAGTTGCATTTTTGCAGGTGTAGTGGAATAACCCTTGGAGCATTTCCAGTCCGATGACAGCATATATCAGAATGACAAAGACGACAAGCAAGCATACATTTGATAATGGTATCAATGATTTTGCAATCGATGTCATAACTACTTGAAGACTTGGAACTCCGGAGACGAGTTTCAATGGCCTAAGTACTCTCATCGCCCTCAGAGCTTTCACTGAACCACCTTTCATAATATTGAGTTGTGGGAGACTAAGTATTCCAGTAACAACCACAACGAAGTCTAGGATATTCCAAGGGTTTCGGAGATATGATCCTGGATGGAGAATGAAGCCCATTGTTATGATGTTTAAAATCATTTCGAGACAGAAAATCCCAAGGAGGTAAGTTTCCGCTTGTTCTACAGTTCGGTTCATATTATTCATGTCATCCAGTGGAAGTTGTGAGTTTATTGCCATAAGAATGCAGTTGGATATAATGGCAAGAAGAATGAAATATTCAAAGGCCTTTGATTCTGAGATATATCGTGTAAAACGACGGACTGGATTTGTCTCTGTCAGCACGAAGAAGCTTGTATATGTAGCCTTGGGTGGTTCAAGATCTTCAATTTTTGTAACTCCGGCAGTATTGGTGTCATCTGAAATTTCGCTTCGTGGCGTGTTGCCATTTGACTCTGCACTTTCTTTGGCGGCGCCATTCTTCGCCACACCATTTGGTTTTGTGCCATTTTCAGCTACACTATCTCGCGAAGCAGCGTTCCTTTTTGTTCGTTCAGTCATATTGTCCTTCTTCGAATCACCACTTGAGTCTTGTTTTCGTCATCTGGGATGGAAAAATTTATTATTTTGCTTTATTAGTTGAATAAGAAGTAGTCTGAGTCTTGACTTTTTTAGTTTGAAAATTGCGTTCAAATCAATAAATATGTTTCAACTAGCAAGGTTTACTTTCTCTGCATGAACGTGTGCTAAAGTTGTGTCTGTTTTTGCAATAATATGGAATATAATTTGAGGGAAGTTGAGTGCTCCAAATATATTTTGTCAGCTTAGGTTCTACTAGCTGCAGAATATTGTTGATGTTGATAAAACAAGCTTACCACCTCATTTGTAAGTAGATTTGGACCTTGTGCCTGCGCGAATAAGTTGATCTGTTTAGGACTCCAATATTTTCTTGTCCTTTACAAAAATGTGGAAAAAAGTTCCAGATACTTGCAAGAAACGTTGAATTTCCAGCCGTGATTTTCACTTAGTTTTTGTGGAATGAAGTGAGGCATGAGCAAGCCATCTGACATCAAGCTGCGAGAAGAGCCAGCGTTCTTTGCTTCAGATTGCTATCACCACGCAAGTGTTGTGTAACAACAGAGTTTATCATGTTTCATGTTCTATTGCTAGTCTGGAGTTAGATATGAATGAAATAGAAACCACTTATGAATAGAAGAAGCTTCTTCTACCTGTCAAACATTAAATAATTCAGTATCAGTCTTGCTGACCATATAGTTAATTTAAATGTTTTGTTTAGGATGTCATTATGTGGTTGGGAATACAGTTGCATATCACCGGAATGGCTATTTCATACGGTGTATGATGAATTTGACTAGAAAAACTTAAGACCTTGTTGAAGTCTTTCGATGTTGCATTGTTGAATTATCTGCATTGTAAGATCTTAGAAAGATGCAGAGTTGCTATGTTGAAAACCTTACAATGCGTGAAAACTATGTAATTTTACAGTTTTTAAGACCTTATATTAGGGAGGTTTAGATCCAGTACGAGTACGAGTACGAGTACGAATTTTCAACTGCGCAACCAATCTACGCATATTGAGGGGGAATCACCGTCACAACTCGTACTAGAAGCAGCCGTTCAGTACGAGTTTCTCAGCAAATCTCGCACTGAAAAGAACGAGTCTGGAATTGGTAATATTGGCAAAAATAAATGTACAATTCTTAAGGAATTGCCTCGATAAAAAACAGATGTTCAAAGGCAAGCTCTTGTTTTGAAAAGGAACACAATGTAAAGGCTTATTTAAGAGCTGTTGTCATGGAACCGCTCAGTCATAATAAACTTCTGGAAAGGGCCTAGCTATGGAAGGGGACTAAGTGGAAAGACTTTCACAGAACGTATATTCCAAAGTTGAGCGAGGGACTAATGTTATTAAAACACTTCAAGAATAATCCAAAAGCATCCTCACGACTCGTAATGCCATTCTTGTTCAAGCAAATTTCAGACAGCGATTCATCTTCATTCACGATAGCGAAACTTCAGTAAAAGAAGGCACTGGCTTCCGAGGGATATAGTAATAGCTTCGTGTTTATCTTCAGAGTACGATAGGGTCCTATAGTATCCTACAATTCACTAAACCCTTTGAATATAGACGCAGATCTATTGATTTCAATAAATCCCGGGGTCGCTTTGAAGGCGGAGATATCTGAACACACGAAGTTGCAGTACGAGTTCGAGTGTTGAGCTACGCGGGGGGTGAACTCGCACTCTTACTTGTACTGGATCTAGACCTTTCTATTGTTGCAAAGTTGAAGGTCTTACAATGCTAAATTTGTGAATACCTTGCAGTGCTAGAATGTTGAACCTTATTTTGCTACAATATTGAAGCAATGCAATGTTGAAACCTTAGAAGCCGTTCAGTGTTGCAATGCTGGAGGCCTGGCGCTAGTAAATTTTCGAAATCCTTACCGTGTTAGACTGCTGAAAACCTTATATTACCACAAAGCTGAAAGCCTTAGAATGTTTAAACCTGAGAAACCATTAACTGTTACAATGTTGAAAGCCTTGTATTGTTGTATACATAGCAACTTTGTAATGCTACACATTTGCAATTTTGCATTGTTGCTAAACTGGAATATCATAGTTCAATGCTATACTAATTATCAGCCAAACGCGATTGGATGTTGCATTGTCCATTTATTGTTAAACGCCGTTGTGAAGGAGAACTCTTGTTGGTCGATCAGTAGTTGTTTTCCCAGTCTTGTGGTTATGTTATAATGAAAACCAACAGTAATTTGAATATTTTAACTGATCCATTTCAGCTTTTGCAATCTGCTCGCCTTGCAACGGAACAAAATTTATGAAAAATTCATTTTATCCTATAAATTTTACCACTGCACGAAAAAGCGGCAACATTCTTTTGACATACTCAAAAGATGCCGCTTTTTTGTGCTGTGGTAAAGTTCTGTAATATCAACTGACTGTTTACCCTATTAATTATATTTCAGTTGAGAGATAACTGCGATGATTAATTTTGACTATCCAGTGGGACGCCCCGTAAGAATACTTCAAGAGCCAAAATTCACTACAGGGCACTAAAGGTATAATTTTAGTAAATAAAATGTATAAATCTTTGTTATGGCAGTGCATGACTCCACTCTGAAGGCCACATCTCGCCCCATTGCCCCTTCGTGTGAATGCAGAAAGGGGAAATTGTCCCCGTTGCTCTTGTGTGGCAGCTGGTCTTGACCACTAGTGAACTAATGACTAATTCGGACCTGTGTGGTATGCGAAAGCCTCTAGACAAGCAGTTCATTATTTTGCAGAGAAAGATTATTCGTCACGATGACGAGTCGTTTTTAATGTGAATTTGCGTTGCTCACCTGTTCACTAATGAATAATGAATAGTGAAAAATAATGATTAATAATTAATAATGATGAATAGTTAAGTATATTAAATGCATCATCATTACGGTTGAAAAGACAACTGCAACGTTAGCAGTTGCACGGAAAGCCAAAAGTTGCTGAGACATGCTGTAATAACAGCGATGATTGATGATGTATAATGATTAAGGTTGTGCGAACCACTACATACCCCTCCCCAAAAGAGTTCCTCTTTTTATTTGTCAAAAACAGTGTGAACTCCCTATTTGTGAATAGGGAAAGGATTTACGAAGCCTTTCACTCCAAATTGAAAGCAAAAACTTTCATGCATCATCAATGCAAAGCCATCCTATTCTTTCGTGACATTTACTTTTTACGTATCAAAGAAGGTTGTCTGTTATGTTGAAGGCAGAGAGAAATGAGCATATTGAATCGACCTGTTTGATGAACCATTTTATTGTTTGTCTCTACTGTTCTGACGTTCGCGAAGGTGATTGAGCGTTCACAAGTTTCACCAACATACATTATTTATTTGGAGATGCGAACAGCATTCCTTAGGAACGCAGTGCGCGGCGTTTCGTTAGTGGCGCGCTGCGTAGCATCTTTTATGAAAGCATTACGTAATATCTTTTACCTGCCCATTTTCGGTGCGATTTGGACGCTTGTCCGGTCACAAGGAATGACTATTCCAATTTTAATGCATACATTGTGTGGTCAGTTACCGACTATCAATAAACTAAAACGGGTCTTATTTAAAATGCTGGAAACTATCAAAGTCATCGAATTACTTCATGTAATTTAATTAATTATTCAATGGAAATTGCTGGTTAACAGCATGTGGCCTCGATTCAAGCCTTACGCACTATGAATGCCCATTTCTTCCAAATTACACAATGGAAACAAGAGATGCAAGTTTTCTGTATGTCCAAGATATTTTCCATCTAAACAAGCCAGTTCTTCTTGGTAAGCAGAGTGCCGAATGTAAGAGCGTTGACGCCATACTGTATGAAAATGTTGCGTTACTCTTGCTGGAACAACATTGGACTAGTTGAAACAATAGAACTGGTGCTCAGATGCTAGTGAAGCCACGTCTCATCTATCTCTCAAAGTCACCGAAAAGACTCTTGTTTGAGAAGTAGAATTCAAAGGCTATCAGTTACAGTGGTATTTCATTAAAGATATCATTGATGCATGGTTTGATATGGAGTGCTAACTTCAAAAATGCTTTATTTTTGCTGTCTATCGTAGTTTATACACCATGGAAGCTTTGTTGCCAAATTGCGGTAAACAATTATAGGATTTTGTAAATCTATCAATCCTGCAATAGTCTGGACCTGAACTCTTAGCTTTAATTTATTGATCATCATAAATCTAATCATGCTCTTTGACTATGCAGTCATGCCCAGGAAGTCATGCCCAAGAAGGTATCATAGTTGCTGAAGAGAAGGCAAGTATTTTGCTCCCCGGATTACTGTGAGACAGAACTACAATTGCATAGGAAACAGCCTCTTCTAGTCATGGCAGCAACAGCTTCACAGAACGGTGCGGTGTCCAACGGAAAAGCACAAAATGGCGCAACAACAAATGGCGTCAGTGCTAATGGAACAGCAGTTAATGGACATGCATCAGCCACACAGATAGATACAATTACAGACCTGGAGCCAACAAAAGCTACATATTCAAGTCTTTTCATACTCTCAGATACAAATCCAGTCCGTCGTTTTACACGTTATATTTCTGAATCAAAGGCCTTTGAATATTTCATTCTTCTTGCTATAATAGTGAACTGCATTCTTATGGCAATAAACTCACAACTTCCACAAGATGATATGAACAATTTAAATCGAACAGTAGAACAAGCGGAAACTTACCTCCTTGGGATTTTCTGTCTCGAAATGATTTTGAACATCATAACAATGGGCTTCATTCTCCATCCAGGATCATATCTTCGAAACCCTTGGAATATCCTAGACTTCGTTGTGGTTGTTACTGGAATACTTAGTCTCCCACAACTCAATATTATGAAAGGTGGTTCAGTGAAAGCTCTGAGGGCGATGAGAGTACTTAGGCCATTGAAACTCGTCTCCGGAGTTCCAAGTCTTCAAGTAGTTATGACATCGATTGCAAAATCATTGATTCCATTATCAAATGTATGCTTGCTTGTCGTCTTTGTCATTATCATCTATGCTGTCATCGGACTGGAAATGCTCCAAGGGATGTTCCACTACACCTGCAAAAATGCAACAAGTGGTGCTGTTTTCGAGGCTGGTCGCTTGTGCTCGTCCAAAAATGGGCGACCATGCCCGCCCGGCTACTCCTGTATGAGATATTGGGCAGGACC
This sequence comes from Cassiopea andromeda, assembly GCA_018155075.1. Lineage (NCBI taxonomy): Eukaryota > Metazoa > Cnidaria > Scyphozoa > Rhizostomeae > Cassiopeidae > Cassiopea > Cassiopea andromeda. The sequence goes on from WIPJ01067451.1 coordinate 8,007, forward strand.
TAATAGTGGAATGACTAGTTTTGATAATATATTTATCAGCATGTTGACAGTTTTCACATGCATTACCTGTGAAGGCTGGACGAATACAATGTACTGGTCATTCGATGTTCTCGATAAAAATGGCATTGGTTTTTGGATCTATTATTACTCGCTAAACATTATAGGGGCGCAGTTTATGCTCAACCTTGTACTTGGTGTTCTCAGTGGGGAATTCGGAAAAGAAGGAGAGCGATTGAAGAATCGAGCCGAATTCATGGCGCAATTGGAAGCAGCGAAACAAGATCGCGCTGTCGAAAACTATGAAGGATGGCTTGATGAGGGCAAGGAAGCGACAATAGTCGAAAACCAAAAGAACGCCAAACCTCTTGAAGAGATGACGAAAGAGGAGAAGGAGAAAGCAGCAGAAGAGAATGCATCTCTAATGAAACTTCGAATGCGTAAATTTGTTAAACATCCTGTGTTCTTCTGGTTTGTGATGGTGTGTGTGTTTTTGAATACAGCATCAGTAGCCACACAGCATTACAAGCAGCCAGAAGTGCTAACGTTTATTCAAGACTTGGCTGGATTGATATTTATATCAATATTTTTCTTAGAAATGTGTTTAAAATTCTACGCTCTTGGTTGGAAAGGGTACATCAAATCATCATTCAATATCTTTGATGCACTGGTCGTTTGTGGTGGAATAATTGAAATGATTCTGTACTATACATTGAAAGTAACTCTTGGGATATCGGTGCTTAGAGCGCTGAAATTGTTGAAGCTATTCAAGTTTACAAGATACTGGAATTCGTTGAAGAATCTGATTGGAGCTCTAATGGGCAGCATCAAGGCAATTTTAAGCTTGATGGTTCTTCTGCTATTGTTTCTTGGAATATTCACATTGCTTGGAATGACGCTATTTGGCGGGAAATTTCAATACAAACATCAGCCTCCGCGTACCAACTTTGATGATTTCATAAATGCATTCTTGGCTGTTTTCCAAATTCTCACAGGTGAAGATTGGAATGCTGTCATGTATGAAGGAGTGCTTGCAAATGGGGGGCCTAAAAACCCCGGTGGCCTTGTGATGTCACTGTACTTTGTTGGTCTTGTGATAATTGGGAATTACGTTCTGCTAAATGTATTTTTAGCAATTGCTGTTGATAACTTAACTGAAGCAGATCTAATGGGTGGAGAGGAGGAAAATGAGGAAATGGAAAAGGAGGAGAAAAGGCTAGAAGTGAAAGTAAAATATGCTCCCAAAACCATTGAGAATGGGAATGCCGAGAGTGCAGCGACGACCCCTAGAGAGTTTGCGAATGAAACAGAGAATGGGACTGTAATTGCTAATGAGTTTGCGACAAAAAATGAGACAACGGAAGGAGGAACAGCTAACCCGGGAGATAACTTTCTTGAAAATCTCAAAAATCCTGGTCGAATGACTGGTAATATTTCTGGAGGACCAGGAACACCCATGTTGCAAGTCAACACTTTGTTTATATTAAAACCCGATACTCTTATTCGCAAGGGTTTACACAAACTCGTCAACTCCAAATGGTTTGATCCATTCATTTTAGCATGTATTTTAATCAGCAGTGCACTTTTGGCTGTTGAAGACACAGTTCATGAAGATGCAACAGTAAACAAGGTACTTGGATATATTGACTTTATCTTCACACCTATTTTCGCCTTGGAAGTAATTATCAAAATCTTAAACTACGGTGCTGTACTTCATCCAGGAGCATATTTCAGAGATAGCTGGAATGTAATGGATGCGTTGGTTGTTGGTTCAGCTATAGCATCGCTTGTACTAAGTAACGATGAATCAGCTTCACCACAGTCGCAGAAAATCGTCAAAGTCTTGCGGGTTCTACGCGTACTGAGACCATTGAAAGCAGTAAACAAATCGAAGAAGCTTAAAGCTGTCTTCCAGTGTATGATATTCTCTCTCAAGAATGTTATTAACATTCTCGTTATTACAATTATGTTCCTGTTCGTGTTTGCAGCTATGGGTGTTCAATTATTTGCAGGAAAGTTCTTCTCTTGCACTGACAAATCGAAACTTACGCCCCAAGAATGCAAAGGACAATATCTCACATTTACAGACTATGATTATTCAAAGCCTGTAATACAACAGCGTCAATGGCAAAATAGTGATTGGAATTTTGATGATATCGGACATGCTATGGTCACTTTATTTACTTCATCAACTGGAGAAGGATGGCCATCAGTAATGTTTGCAGCAATTGATGCAACTGACATTGACAAAGGACCTATTGAAAACAACAAGCCAGAAATTGCTATCTTCTTTATATTTTTCGTCATTATAATGTCATTCTTCTTCCTCAATATCTTCGTTGCTCTTATCATTTTAACATTCCAAGAAGAGGGAGCAAAGGAAGAAGGAGACTGTGAACTGGATCGAGGTCAGCGTGACACATTAATGGCAGCTATACAAGCACAGCCGTTGAATCTGTACGTTCCTGCGGATCAAAAATCATTACAATTCAAAGTTTATCGTCTCGTAACATCCGGTCCTTTTGATTCTCTCATCATGGCCCTTATCATGGGCAATACGTTGCTACTTATGATTGGCTACAATGACCAGCCCACAGCGTACGGCAAATGGCTTGATGAACTAAATAACGTTTTCAACTACCTCTTCACTGCAGAGTTGGTACTTAAGTTAATAGCATTGAAAATGAAATATTTCAAGGATGGCTGGAATATCTTTGACCTGGTCATTGTCCTTGGTAGCTGGGGTGATTTCATAATTGGGAGAACTCTCGATACCAGTAAACTTCCTATTGATACGAGCATATTGAGGTTATTTCGTGCAGCTCGCCTTGTCAAACTTCTCAATCGAAGCAAGACAATAAAAATCTTGTTATTCACGTTCATCCAATCATTCAAAGCTCTTCCATACGTAGGAGCCCTCATTTTCTTACTCTTTTTCATCTTCTGCATTGTTGGAATGCAAATCTT
>WIPJ01067451.1:13287-27966 GCA_018155075.1 Cassiopea andromeda
GTTGATTTTAATGGAACTCTGTTCCATCTTGTTCGAACGGGAATGAACATTTGTGTAGACGATAATAATTTAAGAACAAATGACATAAAAATTCGACAGTTGATGAAGCGCGTTTGGCCATTTATAACAAAGAAAACTATGGACAGAGTTGTTCCAAAACGGAAGAAGCAATGGGAGAGGAGAACTCTTGCTCGTGTTTATGGTGCAAAGTTGATCTATGAGAATTACAAGCACTTAAAGAAAGTAAATAAATAATAAATAAATGGTTGTTGCTGCATTGTGTAGTTGAGTTGCTTTTGATATCATCCTTTATGTATCGACGCAAAGCAACTTAAATAGTCGATTTAGGTTGAAAATATATTAGTTGTCAAGCACTCACTTCCATGCTTTTGCAGTAGATATAACAGTCTCGCAAATTTATTTGAAGATGTGTGTACAAGTGGAATTTGAATTTTCTTTGCACAATTCGGTGGAATATAGCATAACATGTCAAATAGTTGTTTGCTTTCATGGCATCATCTGATGTTGCCCTTGTTGATAAGAAAACTTGTAATGCTTCCTTCTATTTGAAGAGGCAAGAGGATATGCTGAGTTTTGATGTCCCCCTGATGCCTATCTCACTCTCCTGCTATTAATTTTGAAATATCTGATATTACTCCATTAGGTACCATTCCCTATGTCCAATTCATGTGGTCACGTCGCATAGAAGTTATGGAATCTTTTGGAAACTGAAAAATGACATTATCTTAGAAAACTACATATAGTTGAGCCACGCCTAGCTACGGCTTTATTGGTGTGGCAACCTCTTTATTACTTCCACTTTTGTTTGGTTTGGAAAAGTGTCCACATACAGTCTCATAAAACCTCTCTTATCGCGTCCTCCAGTTAGTACAGCCAAAAGTCTCATTTTGCGATCTCGAAAGCGTGACTCGTTACAACTTCCTCCAATAACTGGGCACTTTTTGTTCAACTTCCTTCACTTTCAGGTCTTTAGAAAAATGCACCCTTTCCCTTTGCCCCTTTTAGCAACCACAATCGAGCCTACAAGGTGAAGTATTTCGATTTTCCCATCCATTCACTTTCAGTACAAATAAGCCATGTAATTTTAGCTGCATAGTTTTAACTAAACCCTTTTCGCATTTTCTGAACTGTGAACTTATGCACTGTAGTGACAGTGGCGGCACCACGTGCGGACTAAGACGACTTGTCCTCCCAAAACTTTTTGCCAATATCAATTTTCTAATTTGTCCAAATTCGATGGTAAAATGTTATGGTTAGCGTGAGGGACTTCTAGCAAGATTTTGAAATGGTTGTGGTAGCCAAATCGAGATGTCATTTTAAACCATGACGCCCCAACTCCCCGTTGCCCCCTGTTTGCAATGGCTGGCGCCGTCTCTGTGTTGTGATACATTGCCTTGGTAGGGAAAGTCATCTGTAAATAAGATTACACTTTATGGCAACTCCAGGATATACTTTTTCAATCAAAGGTGCAAATGATGAGTAATTTGCCTTAATTTCTCAGATGTAATCACATAATTTTTGTAGTTTTATTGATCTCTCGTCGCTGGGTTGTTATTCTTTGTTATGTGCGTCCCATGTTTGTGAGGTAACTCTTTCTAAGCTGCAATTAACGGTTTCCTTTCATCAGAAGATTGATCAAATCGATTTGTGTTATTGCAGTAAGTTCAAAATAATGGTTCCTGTTTCAACCTTAATTATCGAATGCATCTTTAGGTGTCATCTATAGAAGATACACGATTCTGATTAAAACTTCCTTGAACCATATGGCGTAGCAGCAAAAAGCCCCGGATGAAAACATCGTTTGAAAAAGCCCCGGATGATTACCTTTGCATAATACACGTTTTTTTATAAGAAACCACTTTATAAGCAACCTAGTACTAGTCAGCCTAAAATTTAAGAAACTTTTAGAACTAAAAGGAAAGAGCTATGAAACGTTACACAAATAGCACATTAAAATCGTTACCTGGTTCAACGTAAAGCTGTACCAAAGCAATGTGAATATGGCGTTGCTTTAGAATTGAACTCGTACTGACGCGCGTTTTATTTGTTATAGGACAAAAAGTTTGCTACGTTCATGTTCTGCGTACGCTTTCACAACAATTTAGTTCGCTAAACTAAGAATCCTATAAGAAACTGTTAGAACTGAAATGTGGCCAAAAATTAAGAAACTTTTGGTACTAGGCCGTGAGCTAGGTTTCTTATAAAAAAACGTGTACTACGTATTTTTTATAAGAAACATGTCTATAAGAAACATGAAGCTGAAATTTGGCAAAAATTAAGAAACATTTAAGAAACATAGGCAGGTTGAGTTGCAAATAATAACTTGCAAAACTGTTTTTACTAGTAAATTTTTGATCAAACTAGCAAGAAAATAGAATGAACCTGAGCATCCTTTTTCTTGCGTCACAATTGCCTAATCTGGGTTGTTATTGTCATTGGAAGTCTTTGAATTCAAGAAACATTTGAGGCTGTATTTGACGTTCTGCGTAAGCTTGCTGTAATAGAATTTCACTATGAAATGCACACAAATTTCTTTGAAGTAGATGCAAAGTTCATGAACATTATATATCGAGAAACCAGAAAATGGGGCATACTATGGTGTCTCTAATAGACGGCCCCCCGTCTATTAATTTCAGGAGAATTAAAAATTGGCCGATGTGAACACCTCTTCTATTGCCTCCCCCCTTCTATTAGAGACACCAGAGTACGTCTTTAGTACAGGCCTCATTTTAGGATAGGAAGCAGCATGTAAAAGAGGCAAACAGCGCTCTTTTTACTTAACACACGAAAGTGAAAAAGCGTATAAAGTCCTTTTATAAGTATCATTCATAAGTTAGTTTTGGAGTTAATTGGTGTAATGTTTCCAATAGCTACAATACGAAACTATCATTTGCTTTTTCATGCGCCTTTCCATAAAATATGAAAGAGATGCATTTAACATTCCATTTTCCTTTTCGCTTCAAAAAGCTTAAGATATTACCGCTTCCAGAATCCTTACTTGCATTGCATCATGTGATGCACTTTGATACTATCATTAATTCCCATCCTCAACAACAGCAAAGTGAATAATTACCCATTGCTATCATTTTCAGGGATCTGAATGAATCTTAGGCCAAAGAAGCAGAATTTTTAAAAAGGCACAATTTTCTGCTGCATAACAAATAACTACATTAAGTTCAAATTTACACCCAAACGACAAAAAGTTTTAAAAATTGCTCTTGAAAGTTTATTTTCGTTCTTTCTATTTGCAAAATATCTTGGAACTTCTTCCAGCTAGTAAGGCTTCGTTGTGTTTTTTCCATGAATTTATTCAATGTGAGCTGGTTTTTCTATTGATTTTGTTACCGAATAGCTTCCGATTATTGATATATTATCAATTAAAAGCTGCATTTGCAAGCATTGATTGACATATACTGCCTTTTGGCTATTGTTAATGGGATTTGCTTCCTGCAAAACAGTTGTTTACTGCAAAATTGCTGCAGAAGGAGATTTTGTAGGGGAATTTAGTCAAATCTCACCCATCCGCATTCAAACTGCGAGCAAATCAAATCAACATGTCTTATCCAACTACATTTAAAGGTCATTTGCTATATTTCAGTTACTGTTCGAACAGAAATGCTGATTGTATTTCTTTGTGTTCCAAATGTCGCTGCAGAGACTCACTGTATTACTCAAAAGACGAAGACAACTGCGTTGAGCTACCAGCAACATCAATGACACCATCTCATTCATCGACGGTTGAAATACAAAGCACAACTGTCTCTACTACCATTTCTTCTATAGCAAAGAGAACACCATCTACATATTCAACTGAGGCATTTTCTACTGTAACATCACCATCTGGAACTTCATCACCTGGAAGAATATCCACTGGAACATCATCATCTGGAACTTCATCACGTGGAACAGTATCTACTGGGAAAAGCTCCTCTGCACCATCTTCAACTGGAACAGTGCTAAGTGGAATAACTACAACTGGAACTTCAACCAAAGATGGCATTAATGTGATGACCAAATGGTTTTCAGGTATATGCGAGACCGAATTTATTTAGTGTAATAAGAAAATTTGAAATTTTATTGAACTTGTGAGAAGAATTGCTATTAGAATCTTGCAAAACAACATTTTATTCATTATTATATTACCAATCAGAAATGTAGGAATTAATGAAATCAAAATAACTAATTTAGTACCAGCTAGATCTTTTGTATCTGGACTCCTTTTTTGTATCACCCTTGCACTCGCTACTTATTTTAAAAATTTTTAAGACAAGAAACCGCAGAATTAGCAGTATCTGTGTGAAAGTATTTTGGCAGATTTTTAGCTTTAGCTTTTGTGCCATCTCCGCCAAGAGGGACCAACGGTCCAACCACTCTTCACCACATAATCCGATCCAACACACCCCAGAGCCATTTGTTAGAAACATTTATTCAAGGCTTCACAGCCCAAGTGTTACTTGATTGTTATTAGAACTCAAAGGCGGCTCCTGGAAGTTTGATTTTACGCACTCGAATTTGAGCAGTTCTTGGAAGATTTAGACCGAAATTGTATTTGGTTGAATTTCCTTCAATAATTTGCTTAGTATACTAACTACTAGCCTTATTTGGTGTGTTACTTTCATTGTAAATAGATAGTACAATTTATTGTGTATATTTTCAGCCACGTCAGCCAATTATTCGACTCAAAATATCAGCAATAAAATAAAGGTAAATCATCCGAAAGAAACCTAATTTTATTTTCTGTTTGTTATTGACTGCAATTTCTGCTTTTGTCTTGCTGTCTAAATGGATGTACAAAAATCAAATGTACTCTTATTTAAAATATGTTAATTCACTCAGTAGCCACGAAGCAAACCAACTAAGATTGGCAATGCCAATTCTATGATTCCTTGTATCTTTTCCATTTTGAGACAAGGTTAAGATATTTTTGGTTCATTGAACAGTGAACTTGGAGGTTACTAAAGTTCACAAGAAAAACTCAATTCGGTTACTGTATACAAGAATCTCTAAGTCAATCATTTTTCATAAACGGTTTGTTCATATGCCCTTGGTTTTTTCCTTAGTTCTCTTGTATCTTCTTATCGTTGTCCATCATGATTTTCTTTAATGGTCATATCTGTTAGAGCGAGCTATTGGTGTTTTACTGGAAATGTACTTGAAATTGCATTAAACCTACCAATATCGTTGCTTTGAATCTATTGTATTGTACTCGAAGACAATAAGGTAATGTTGAAAAACAATAAAGCATTGTTAAAAGGCAATAATGCATTGTTAAAAACAATAAGGTACCATTTAAAGACAATAAGGTACTGTTAAAAGACAATAAGATATTGTTAAAAACAACAAGGTACTGTTGAATTCTACCTTGCAGCAAACAACTGCTTTGTCATCTGGAATTAAAGAGAAAGTTAGCATTGATGTGACTTCAAACACCGGCCTAATAGTTGGAATCTGTATTGGAATTCTAGGGGTTGTTCTTTGTGCAGTGATGCTTCTATGCTTTAGGAGGAGGAAAAAGAGCCCGGGGTGAGTACTTTGATATTAATTTTTTGAAGATCGCTCGAAAAGGTTTAGAAAAATTTCATTTAAAATGTATCACATTCTGGACAAGGAAGCTGCATGTTAATTTGCAGCATCTAGAATAGTGTGAAGGTTTTTCAACATCGTTAATCATTGTGTTTTTTAATATCATAAATTCTTACTTCTAGAAAAGTAATCATGTTTTCTGAGGAAGATTGCCAAGTACGCGGCCTAGGTAAGTTTTCTCAAACAAAAATATTTTATTTGACTCTTAAAAGTAGTCTTTTGTTCAATTAGTTTATGATTGACTTTGATTAACATGGATTAGGTCTTTTGATCCTGTAAATTTATCATCTACAATTATTTAAGACTTTTCAAGGACTTCACCACATTCACAAGGTACAAGAATAATATCTTAATTTTTAGTCTTTAATTTTTCTGAAAAATTCATAGCAATAAAAGTTACAACACAGGTACAATACTAAACCCCAAAATAGTCATGTGGCATGATGCATAGTTTCAAGCGAAATAAGCAAGAGATTGCATGGCAACTGCTTGTATAGTTCACTGACGTCATCTCTATGACACGCTGGGTGTTTTATGGAAGATGGACACAGTTGGTTTCATGCTTGAAATCCTTCTTCCTTTGCCTGTGTTCCTAGTATCTCACCCACACCCACATTGTTACTTAACTACGTCTTGTAACTTTACTGCGTAAACGTGTAGTTCATTGCAAAATCATGACATTGATGTTTCTCGTGGTGACATCTTTAGTACCAATGAAGCTTTCTCTCAAAGATGTTGATGTTGAATTTAAACGTTATCAAGGAGAAATATCAATTCCCATGCGCAGTGTTGATGAAACTTTAGGGAAAGTCAACTTCCAGAGAGCATGCTCAAACACGAAAAGGTTGTAAAAACATATTAAGTTGCCGTCTACTAAATGGCACTAGAAAACAAGAAATTGTGATACAGAAACGGGAGAACAGGAGATTTACCCAAAAAAACTGGAGTCTCCCAAAGGAAACTAGAGTCTCCCGGAAAAACTGGAGACTTGTAGTGCATGTAAACTATGTCTTGTAACTTTATTGCTTGACTGTGTTGTCCATTCCAAAATTATTCCATTCGTGTTTTCCCGCGGTGAAATCTTTATTACCAATTAGTGGTCATTTGTGTTTGCTTACTATCAACTTCTCTCCCGGTATAGGTGGTATCCACAATTCAACTGCAGAAGGTCGCACGCCACTGAAACCTCCAAGTACTCGTTATGATGCCGAGGCTGCCCATGCACCCATCAATACTTCTGTGTTCGATCGAGGAATGAATTGCCCTATGTATAATGCTAAATTATATATCTCAGAGCCAATTCAGAACGAGGTCAACTCGCACGAAGATAGATCTCAACAGCCAATCTATCAAGAGCTATTTACCGGACCGGTTTATCCTCATTCATCAATAGGTGACAGTAATAACTATGGCGAAGAACTGATCTCTAACGAAGAGAGTGATACTCCATATTACTCTGAAGTCCCAATGAGTCCGATCTATAGTATAGTAGATGACGATTAACAGCATGATTCTGGAGATTTCATAATCGGGTCTCAATCGAAGCTATTATATTAAACTAATTTTTATATTTATTAACTAATTTATTACTGCAGAAGAATATGGTGTTCTCCTAATATATTACTGCAGTAGACAAATTTGTTTCATTCTTTCCATCTTATATGTAAATACGCAAGTTTTCGTTCGTATTAAATTTTATTAAACCTTACTAAACTTATTGTGTAGTAGCTGAGGAGCCTCGAGCGGATCCAGCCTCTCTTATTATTTTTCAATACTTTTGAAGGCTTAGCTATTGTAGGTAACATTGCAAAGATGGCGGAGATTGGTAATGAAAAAGCTTCTACAGAAAAGATTAAAACAATACATATACATTTAAATGTCATATACTCACTGCACAGGTTGCAATTCCATCTCTGTTTTTGTGCACAATCAATTTACCTACAACAGAAATAGCAACAAGTACAACAACAGCGACAACAAAGAGGGCTGACCTCAGTGCCTTCTTCGATACCATTAATTCATTATATTTATGCAGCATATCATATTGTCATCTAAAATTAATTGTCATCTAAAATTAATTATCATCTAAAATTAATTGTCATCTAAAATTAATTGTCATCTAAAATTAATTATCATCTAAAATTAATTGTCATCTAAAATTAATTGTCATCTTGAAGTATAGTAAGCGTAAATCATGGGATAGATATATCCCTTGCTGTTAGCTTAGCTCTTCCCCAGGGGTGGCCAACCAATGAGAAGCTAAGAGCTGCATTCTCTACTGTGATAAAGCAAAGAGCCACATCAAACTCATGGGGACACACGAGCATTACCCCCGTCCTTTTCTCTTATGCAGTAATATCTTTTATTAACTTAAATGAAGTAGACACGGACAAGAAACCCACACTTTAATACGAGGAAAAGAGCCGCATGAAACCAGGCAAAGAGCCGCATGCGGCTCGTAAGCCGCGGGTTAGCCACCCTTGCTTTACGCCATTACTAACAAATAGCCTATCATGTGCATGGATAAACAGGTAAAAGAGAAACCAAAGTGTGATGGAAATTGTGGTTAATTACACGTCTTTTTTATAAAAAAAAAGTTTATAAGAAAATGAGGCTTAAATCGTTAAAATCTTAAGAAAATCGTAAGAAAATCACGAGGCTCAATTTCCAAAATTAAGTGTTTTTATTCGCCAAAAATCGGTATGTCGTCGTTATTGCATTCAAAATGTTAAAGATGGAATTCAAATTCAAGTATGCAATATTAATCATGGAAGTGTAAACCATTTTAGCCAGTTTATTTCAGTAAAAGTTTAGAAAAATTTAAGAAATCTCAAGCTCAATTTCTGGAAAAGTTAAGAAAATTGAGGCTCAGTCAAAATTATGGTTTTCTTATAAAAAAGAAACATGTACTTTGATATTTTCTAACATGGGTTAATTATTGAGCAGGACTTTCAGGATGATTGAGTTGATCGTCATTCAGTAGAATATGGTAAGCTGCAAAAAGTGCAGCACCAGGCCCGAGCTAGCCTCTCAGAAGGAGATGCTGAGACGACGGTGAAAACCAACATGTAGGAGCAGCAATATTTGCGTAATTCGATCACTAGCTCTTTTTGGCAGAGACTGTACATCGACAAGTGACGAAGAAGGGACCTTTCTTTGCATTTTGTTAAGGCATTTTTATGTGTTTGTGGTGACCTTTGACTTTCCCCTTCCATCTCCAGAGGCTATCCCTTTGCGACTGCCTTGCTGGTCTATTGGGATATGGTTAGCCCGTGAGGATATGAAAACACAGTTTCTCCTGATGAAGTTCATTTCTTCATTCCAGAATTCAATGTTACACTCGAATGTTCAATAAAATAGCGAGTTTCTTACTCAGTTCAAGGAGGTCGTGTTCCTGTCATTGGGCTAACCTATCTCTTCTTTTCCTGCAATCGGATTCTGAAAGCAAAAATCGGTAAATTAACACTGTAATTATGTAATGAATACCTATGTTGCAATTTGGCTGTCACCAGAAATAGCAAAAGCAACTTAGAGCACTGTAAAAAACAGGCCTGAAGGAATTTTTCAGTTTGTCACATCATTTAACAGAAGGCACCTGGTATATAACAGTTTCTTATAGACCAAATCTACCCTTCAAAAAAGCAGCTGTTCACTTTCAAGCATGTGCTATGAGCAAGGGGAAAACATAAAACGAGGCTCGCTCATGGCTTTCATTTTCAGAAAGTTACGGCGGGCTTAAGTGGACTATATAGAAAGTGCTATCATATGACGTCATTTGCACGAGCAAAAGATATTCACGGAAAAGCATTTGTGTGGCTTAACTAGCTGCATAAATCCCCGTACGTACAAAGAAAAGAAATCACGCTATTTTAACATACACTGCATGTCTCATTATTTTGATAGATTTACACTACAGTAACAGAACCTTTAGAACTCTGAAAGCGCCATTCACCTCAATATTCCAAAGGGTTTTATTTCATTTACAAGTCCCTTGAACCTATAACAGCGTACAATATTTGCACGATCGCGGATCTGAAGAAATACACTTCAATTTTTAGCTCCAAGCTAGTACGATATCGTAATGCTCAAACAATAATGAAGATACAGTATACTTTAAACAACTTCTCCATGCCCCTTGAAAATTGCTGTACATTTTCATATACTTTCCTCTGCTTAACTTGGACCCCAGATAACTGGGACTCCCACTACGTGGGACCAATTTTTAGGATCCTAGCAGGCAGTTTGCTTCCCATAACTAGGACTGAGACCAAAAGGCTACCTAGCCCTAACTATTCCTTTGAATCAACCGTTGATTTGCTGGAATGTGATTCCCTATGCAAAACTGAATGATTTCATAAAATGTAATGTGTAATGGGAAAGCAGAATATTTTCAGGGGACAGATACCAAAATGAATAATTTTAAACGGGCATGTCAATATGCACATGTACTAAAGAAGTTATGAGATGACATGTGACCACTTAAATGGTCCTCCGCTCAAGTAGGACTACAACTGCCATTTTATCAATCAGTCCCAGTTATCGAGAGCTCCGCTTTACTAAGATTCCCACAAACTGGAACTGATTTTAGATACCCCTTGGAAGTCCCAATTATGGGAGTATGATGTATGCTCTTTCTTAACTGAAATCACCCTGGTCTAGCAATCTGCATAGGCTGTGACGTCGCGTGTCCTCTTTTTCTGGGGGGAGAGGGAGTGTAAAGGAATAATCTACCGACAGAAATTGATAAAACTTTGAATTTACCGAAAGGTGTAAATTTACCGATAGAAGCGATTTTTTAGCAAGGGTTCTTTATTTTTATGGAGTGCGTTGATGCAAAAAAGGGCATTTTCAACACCTCCTTTACTTACGTCATGGAAAAACATGCATTCTTTTACCGATGAAAGTCATTGAATCTAAATTTACCGACGAGATCACCGACGAGATCACCGACGAGATCTCGCCCACTAGCTACACCCTTGTGTATAGGGCTATTTTTAAACGTTTTCAAATGTCATTGCCTACGGGGTTATGTTGCATGCTTGGACAGAAAAGCATTGCTTGGCGGTATAAAAAGGTGAAACCCCCGGTACTTTGCTAATGGTTCATCCCACCAAAAACTTCATCGAGCATGCCTTTTTATCCGATGGTTGGAGGGGTGTTGGACGGAGGACTTTAGGTATGTTCACCCTTGATAAAACTTTCAAGGGGTGCCAAAGTAATACAAGGAGCTTTTATGGGGGCAATATTGTTCTCAATAGGGGAAGTGTCACCTAGAAGATGATCTCTCTCTGAGTTGGAACTAGACATTGCATTATTACTACTCATTATGGTATAAGATCTCAAAAATCTTATAAAAAATTGGTATTTCACAAATCATTACGCCTGCAGTGCTTGCTGCCAATAATATCCACAATTCAACCTCAAAATTGCTTAATGTTACTGTCGTATCACAATCATAAACCTATCAGGAAAACGGTATTAACTATAGTGGCAAATGTCGTTTTCAGATGCCCTTGCCAGTCGCGTTCCATTTCTCCATGTTGCATTCTCCATACGTTTGTAATGGCTAATTATGCAAGTACGCAACGATTACCGAATGGGTTGATATTCCGTTGATGACTTAATTTTATTGGTTGTTTAAATACTTGAGGGAAATTTGGTAGCGTGAGTAATGCGTCAGATAGTAGAAATACTTATCCTTGACTTAGTAGAAACACTTATCGTTGACTTTTTTGGCATCTCGAAAAGAATGAAGAACTTCGACAGTAAACTAACGGTATGAGCTTTACGTAGCGCAGTACAGGCGATTGGTTGAGCAGAAGGAAAGTTTTTATTAGCAAAGAGATTAGCTACCAGCATCTCAAATATGACATCTTACCCCAGAGAGTTTCCAGGCATAGTAGGAAGACTGATGTATTGCATTAATAGAAATGCATCGTGTAAAAATAAATTGTGTTCGGTATGCATTTGTGATGAGGATTTTGTTTACTATCTGGACCGAGATATTTGTGATATTCCGCCAGTTACCACGCCAGCAAGACGAGTTGCCACTTCTAAGTCCACAGTGAACAGAACGTTGAAAGAAACAACAGAACCTACCTCCTCACCAATTTACACATCAAGCAAAAGCGCTGTTTTTTCTCGTTCAAAGCTAAGAACTGGATTTGCAACGAACGTCAACACTGGCCCTGTTTCAAGTCTTTTAAGCTCATCTGCAAATACTTCCAGTAAGTTTTTTGCTTCCTAAGGTAAATTTCGTCCTCGTCAGTAACAGTGGCATAGCGTGACCTCTTCGACTGGGTATTCTATCATAAGTTTCTATAAGTTTTTTGGTGTGGCTGGGATTGGCTCCTTGAGCCTGAGCATAAATATGGCATATCAGATTGTTTAGTAGACATCCCCTATTGAAGGTTTTAATCGGATGACAGGAAGTAAACATCACAGTGGAAGTAGTAGAAAATGAACTTGTCAAAAATTTCACCTGAACAGTACACAAATGTTTCGAGCTTTAAAAGACCAACGAATTTGATAACTCGAGGGAGCTGTTTCAAAATCTATTAGCATTCACCACCTAAGCAAAAATACACATTATAGTGCCCTTCCTAACCAAGGCGAGAGATTCATACGGTGAATAAGCTGGCCTAAGGCGCCTTAGGTCAGAGAGGGTAATGAATAACTTACCTTTCACTGGTCTCCACAGCAGGGGTGGATACAGAAAAATGTTTGACCGTCTTACCATATGCTAATTGCCACGCCCTTCTGACGACACCCATTTATTTTACAATTTTTCTGAAGACATATTCACCATTAGCAGCCAAATGCAATCCAGCCTTCTCATTGAGAGTGTGACTATCTTCCAATTTAGCACAAAGGCTGCATATATATTCTAAAAGTGTTCTTTGATACTCTCTTGACTTGATAAATATAAAATGGACAATATTGATGATGCATGGCTGCATAAATACTCCAATAGTGTACTTGGGTACTTAACTGAATAAAGTTAAAAAGAACAAAATGGATTATGCATGGCTGCATAAATATTGAAATATTGTCTTTTGGTACTCTCTTGACTTGATAAATATAACAAGGATAAGATTGATGATGTATGGCTGCAAAATATTTTGCCAGTGTTTAATATAAAAAATTATGAACAGGGATATGAATGTGAATGAAATCACTAGAGACAGGTTTACTGCACGAGTCAAGTGAAAGCTAATTTGTTGACAATCGGAACTTAAATGAAAATCATTGACAGGGATAGGCTGTGAAGTTAGTGAGGGGTCTTTAATGGTTCAAGTCTAAGAAGCTTGTGAGCATGCCTCTGACAACAATTTCAATCAAAATAAGAGATTTTTTTTCAGAAAAATGATGTTACAACACCATTTTGAAACTAAAGCAAAGCAAGGCTACCTTGCAACAATGACATTATTTTTTTATATTGGAGATCTTTTGTCATTAGGATTGGCTCTTTATATAAAATACCTAGCATCAGCATGATATTCAAATTGCTACTGCTGAAAATCTTTACAAAAATGTATGGGATGTTGCCCCAGCAGCCCTTCCTTATATAACAGCTCCTTGAGTGTATCTTGTCTTCACTCTACCAGCTGGTGAAAGTATACATGGAGGTAAAATTTTGTTATTCTCCATGAATTTGCTTTGTCCCACATTATTACTTGACGACATTGCTAATTATATCGCCCAAAATTTCTATGCCTGTGCCAAACTCCTAGCAAAATATAAAACAGTTGTTAAAGCATTTTTTAAAAGATATTTTGCTTTAAGGGAATGACCACATGACCAACATCTCAGAAGGAGATTTCCCTGTAGTTGCAATATCAGAAGCCCTTGTATCATTCTTTATCAAATGTTATCAGTATTAAGATAAAAGGAATGAGCTAGGTTAATCAAATTGTACCTGTTAGGCAAGATGACCTTTGGTGCTGGCAATCAAGAACATATTTAGAGCAAATGCTAACCCTGATGAATCCATTGCTAGGCCTACTCTTCTCAGAACGTCTTGCTCCAAGACATCAAAATATTTACCTTTGTCATATGTTCTGCAGCAAAGTCTTCGAGACTCTCAGGTCTCGTGATTTGATAATTGATTCAAACTCTTTCAGATAATCCATCTTGTAAGACAACTCGGCGATCCAATTTGAATTCTTGACACGGTCACTAACTAGTTTCGAACTGGACAAACATCATAGCTCTGACCACCGACTTACGGTAAAAGGGATGTGAGGAAGATGGCTTTTAAGAGGACTTGGAAAGAAAGCTTCAAATAAGTCATCAGGATAGATAGGAAACATCGTTCTGACCACCGACTTACGAGGAATTGGGATGTAAGAGAGATGATTTTTAAAAGAGTTCGCAAAGATAAATCAATAGGATCTTACATTCATAAATGCAGGCAAATATCATCGTTCTGACCACTGACTTACTGTAAGTCGGTGGTCTGGGAGATATTTTCAAAAACTTTTTCTTGACAGTGAGAATCCCATATGGTCTTATATTCCTCAAGCGTTCTCTGTTCTGCATAAAAACCCCCTACCCGTAAGTCGGTGGTCAGGAAGATGCTTTTTGAAATTTTTCTGGTCAGCAGATGTTTTACCTAAATAGTTCTTAATACATCAAAAGGCATGGCTAACTATATTTTTATATCGAGCAAAAGATGCTTGTGCAATTTATTACTTTTGCATCCTTTTCGACAACAGGCATAATCGCTTTCATGAACTTGGAAATTAGACTACGGCTGCTAGCGACTGTTGACTGTTGCTCAATCACTAACCGAGGCTGGACGCAGGAAAAGTTTCTGCGTTCAATCTCATTGTTTTCGCCGATTAATGAGGAATTTATTGATTAAAATGGAGCATTTTAATTGGTTGAACACCGTCCGTCCAGGGTGTATTCGTGCCCCCACCATTTCAGAAGATGTTTGCATCTTCCCTCTTAAAAGTTCATATTGTAGAAAATGAGTAATTTTGTTCAAACTCCGATATGAATGCTTGCTCTGCTGTGAACTACTCTTAGGCACCAAAAAGTAGGGGGTATTGTAAGGAGGGGGTAGATAAA
>WIPJ01067452.1:0-40249 GCA_018155075.1 Cassiopea andromeda
TCCGCGTTCAGCGGGCATTTAGAATAGCTTCTAGTATTAGGTTGCTAATAACGTGGTTTCTTATAAAAAAACGTGTAATGCTGAAAAATGAATTAGCTGTTTGTACGCATGAGCAGAAACATAGAAAGTAGTCAATATTGGGGGCACATATATTCAGAGGCACCCTAGCAAGCAAAGAGGGGAAACTCGTAAACTTCAAAGGGACACAATACATATACATTTGTGAAAAATATTGGGAACGTACCCCTTTTGCTCCTACGTGAATGAGCATGAGACAGTAAAGCAACTACATCCCTTGCCAATTATTCTAAATTTTCACTTTTAGACGCAAACTACATGAAACAAATTACAATAAATGCGCAAGAAGTGACGATTGAAATTTCAGATCCCCAATTGCTGGTGAGTAATTTTTAAAATTTGCAACAATACTGTAATAATTAACCTAAAAATTACAAGCGAAAATCTTTTTACTGTAAAAGTTCACGGGTCTGAGGACAGATATATATTGGGGAACAGATTTGAAAAGGAATAACACTGAACTCCGTAATCAGGGTGAAAAAGCTGGCTTGTAAACTTGTAAAGTGGCCTACAGGGGAATTCACTAAAGTAAAATACATTGATATCTGTCAAAGTCCATTACAAATTTCGGTTTACGTTTGATACTTCGGTGCCATTCTGAACTCAGCAAAAACTCTACATTGGGAAAGCAAAGTTCAGGACACGTTAGACTTCGCCAATAGAAGTTGAGTTGGCTTCTAACTCAAGTATAACGTACACTGAATCTTCTGCTATGAACACAAAAAGTATTAGAACATTATTATAGTTACATATCTCGGTTTTCGCAGCCACTGAAATGTTCGAAACGCCAACGGAAAATTGCAATGGGCTTTGACCGACGCAAATGAATGTCAATTTAGTGAATCCCAAATGGAGGAAAATGCAGCCTCAAGGTGAATGTGAAGATGAGATGGAATGTTGCTAATGTCTCACAAATACACCATCATGCCAAAAGGGGTTGGAATTTACTAAGCTCATTTAGGGTTAAACTTCACTTTCATTCTCGTCTTGCAATTTATACAATTGTAAACCAGCGCAAAACATAATGAAAATTAATGTCATATTTTACAGGAATTCAACAAAACCACTCGAGCCAAGATAGATTCTGCTGATGCAGTTGTTTTGGTTTATTCTGTCACAAGCAAAAGAAGCCTAAAAGCAGCTAAAAACTTTAAGGATATTATCGATTCAACAAGCTCTTGTCGACGAAAGCCGATGGTTCTTGTAGCAAATAAAACTGATTTACGTCATAAGCGACATGTAACTAGCAGCGAAGGGCAGTCGCTCGCAAAAAGGTGGGGATGCTCCTACCTTGAGTGCTCCGCAGCCATTTATTCGAGCGGATATGAAGTGATATGTGAAGGAATTGTTGATCTTTGCCAAGAGGTTATTAGAATGAATGAGCTGCTGCGGACAGCTGGGAAGCTTGGGAGGAGGCGTGCGTCACTCTCACCAAGACCATTTCGTGATGCAATATTCAAAATGTTTGGTACAACTAAAGATGACATACTAGCATGTAAACAGTCAGACTTATAAATAGGGAAATTTGTCGCTCATTCCAACTCCCGCTACATGCAAAAAACATATCAGAGGATTCTCCCTCCCTATTGTGTTCTGAGGCTCCATATGGTGCTCTGAGTATGACAGAGCTTACACTAGGTTGCAACATAGCAAATGGGGTAACCAAAAAGAACAAGATTGAGTGAACTACTATAGTCTATAAGAACATTTTTACAATTTTCAAGTTTCTATTATAACTAATAAATGAATTATTGACTAATCTTTACAATTTTAGAATTCAGCTTTTTGCATTTGATATTTAATCTATGAGACTTACTTTCAAATTGTTGATAGAAGCAGCAACTAGTATCCATTTCTTGACATAATTCACCGATTAAATGGCAATCTGAATATGAAAAGGACTGAGATTTTGTATCCAACCCCCACACACAAAGCTCCTCCCCATCAAGCAAGCATCTCTTTAAAATGGGCAAAATTGTGTAAATTGCTAGCATAAAAATCTCAAGCCAAAAAGAGACATTTTAAAAGCAGCATTAAGATAATAATTAAGATTTATTTCAATGCAAAGAAGCTATAAAACTTCATAAAACATTTCAAATAAAATCTGTAGCTAATACAGTCTTATTTACATTAATAATTTAAAACGTATCCAGCAAGGTGAGCAAAAAAGCACGCAACATGTCACTTACCACACACACACACACACGCGCGCACGCGCGCGCACACACACAACTGTCTTTTAATGTTTAGCAGCATAAATCAATTCAGGTTGTACTGCCCTGTTCCAAATTCGGGTATTCGAATGTTTGCGGGATATAAGACTCATAACGTGGGTCGTATACGTTACTTCTCACCAGCTCTTCGATGCTCTGTGGTTGTGGCAAGAAAGTGGCTAGGTTTTGATCGTAGGCACACTTTGAAACTTGACAGGCAATGTTGAATGATACTTCTTGGATGTTCGAAAGCGGCGGATAAAGTCGTCCAAATTTAAGATCCTCAGCGGTAACTTGATTTGCAAGGGCCTAAATAATATAAATGCAAAGGGAACGCAATGAACGAAAAGGAATTTCTTACCAATAATACTCAAGAAGCAGATGCCGCCATCAAGATAGAAATGATATATTGAAAAAAGGCTCACTTGTGTATTTTCGAGGAAAAGCGTCACTAACTGAAGTATAGCAAGATGTTGTTCTATGTCCTAAACAACAAGCACCATTCCGGTGCAAATATTCGACGTAGTCTGCACATCAAAATCCCGCCCAGCAAAAACCTTTGTCTAATGTCAATTTGCATACCTGCGCTGCAGTTAGAAACATTTGATCCGAAATGTGTCTTGGGCATGATGAAATTACACCGAGTGCAAGCCCTGGGAAAATGTACGCATTGTTGCCTTGGCCCGGAATGAATTTCCGACCACCAGAAAGATATACCGGGTCAAACGGACTGCCACTTGCAAATAAGCAGCTACCCTACGAATATAATATATTTCATTTCATATCCATATTTCAAATTGGTATTTACAATAGTAGCTTATTACTAATTTAAACCAACTATGTGCAATACAAAAAACCAAATGACTATATACAAAATATCATATAATAAAATAACAAGTTGGCAAAATTATCACTGACAGAATCTCACGATCCGGTTCAGAAATACGTTCAATTGTATCAGCCATGTCCGAGTAACAAAACCAAAAGACATTGGCAGCAATTACATGGAACCGGATCACTTTTGATCAACATAAAAATACACGTGTTCACTTTAATCTACACCGTACAGTAGCAATAAACTTGTGGGATAACAGGTACATAAGGGTGTCAAATACCTTCTACTACTGCAAAAAATGTAGTTTTGAATTGAATAAAAAAATGATCTGGTAGAAGTTTCAATGCAGCTATAAATAAAGAAGCTTGAAATTAATACCGATGTCCAGTTGTAGGCCTGTTCTGCAGTACATTCTGATTTCGAGGTTGGGTTACTCAAAGCAAAGATAATTGGGCGTTCATTATTAGCAGCCATCTCTCTAACAATACTCTCCGTAAAAGCACCTGGTACTGCTGCAACGCCTAAAGCCAAAGACATAAAGAGCTCAGATTATAACTACTACATAACCAAAGCTAGAATTACTTCATGCAACTGAAAGATTTTCTTGGGTGCGCACATAAACTGGGGTGTAAAAGAAAGAATGCTACCGGTTTTTCATTCTACATGGGGACCAAAATTTCAGGATATGTCTCAAGGCACACATACTCTCATGCCCCCATATCCATACAAAAACAGTGATAGAAAGCGTGAAAAACTGGCGAATGTTCAAAGTAACCTTGAGAATGGCATACACTACATACTATTTATGAAAATTTAACATTTCATTTTAGTATTAAGCTAATCCTTTCCATGAAATGGCAATAAGAAGCTCCGACATTTTTAGAATCAGTCTTCGATGTATACGCATTTATGTGGTCTAACTCAATGGCTTCTTGGCGATTCAGCACATTCGAGGAGGTAAATCCTGATTTTTCAGGCTGATCTGATAAATTTAGCGTTGGCCCCCATGCGCCTTCAAAGTGGAATACTTCTACTGAGGGGACTAAATCTATGAGGAGGACCGTGTCTATGGAAGGGGTTTCATCTTGCTTCAATGGAGGGAATTTCATTATATAAATTGACAGAGTGGTGTAGCATAGAGTCCCATCAAGTATCATACTAAGGCTGACAATGTAGGATCAATTTCAATTAATTTCAATTACGATGGGTTCCTTTCAACTGGAGCTGACTTATAAGGGACCTTCCACTAAAAACACTAAACCTAGTACAACAGTACAACTATAAAAGAAATAGAAAAACCAATGAACATAAGAGCAAATAACTTAAATAAACTAAATATTTTTGAAGCAATACAAGGACGATGCCGCTAAGTTATTTCAGGAAGGTCAATCCACATTTTTACTGGATGAATGGAGAAACATCGTTGCCTGTTACAAAAACAGCTTGAGAATGAGTAACTAACTACTCATGAAAAAAGCTGTAGATAAAGACCTAATAGTATAGAATGAAGCACTAGAAGAAGAGTAGCCTCCCTTTGATTCAAATAGCATATAAACAATATCGAACAGGCCTAATCATTAAATAGCAACGGTTCTCACGGAATCGAGACTTTCTAAAGCCCAGCGTGTGTATATCTGTTCAACATGACCGATCATTGCTAAAGCGTACCTATGATTGCTGTCGGCTTGATTCGTTTAACAGCTGTTTCAAAATCAGCAATGTGTTCATATTCGTGGGCAAAAAGTGCCTTCTCTTCACTGATACCACCACTAGGTCTATCCTACAAAAACAGAATAATCAGCGCTTTTAAATTTTAATTTGGAACACAATCACTGCAACAATTGAGTAGTTTACTACAATATTGCGATATGAAAGCAGTAAAAAAGTCAAAAGATGGGACTTCTGAATCAACCTGTGGTGCCCATGATGCTGAGCGACCCCCCTGGGCTGTGGTGTAGAATACAGGGGCGGGGCAGCATCCTAGCTGCATACTAAGAGGCCATTCACCCGTTAAGTAAAGCTAAATTTGCCATTTACCAGACCCTCCCCCTCCACTGTAACGCTCGGTAACAAAATGCTCGACCCCCTCCCTACCGTTACGTAACAAAATCGCGAAACTCCCCTCCTCTATATATGTTTTTCTTTGCATTGTCGATCATATGAACGGGTGAAATACACTTTCAGCCTGCTAATAGATGAAATAGCGATAGACTAGATACAGAGAGTCCAAAAGAAAGAGGCATGTGTATACTCCTCCAGCCGTTAGATGCAACAGTTCTCACAAAGCTCCTTCAAATATACAAATGGCAATGAAAGATCAGGTATTTTGGTGAAAGAAACATGCATGTGTTTGCATAAAGGCACTCGTAAATGTGTTTGACAGAGGGAGAGCTGGCTCCAAGCTAAAAAAAGCGTTTGTTCATTGCTGAAAATGACTAGCCTGAAAATTCTCTAGCGTTCTGTAACGATACTATGTAAAACCCCCACCCCCTCTGTTTTTTCCGTAACACTTCGTAACAAATCAAGTGACCCCCCTTCCCCCTAGAGGTATTACGTAACGGGTGAATGATCCCTTAGATCTTGTTTGAAAGCCCCACATAAAAGCTATTTAGTACTTAAGCATGCACTAAACGCATGTACTTCAAATTACATACCTTAACTACTAAACCACGTGAGTCCAGCATCCATATTCTACTGGCAGCTTCTTCTTCAGAGATGCCTTCCTTTTCCATAGCAAGTAGTAACAATTTGGCAATACCGATTGCTGCCTGTCACAGAAAACAAAATTTAAAAAAGATAACATTGTGATACAGTCAGTCATATGCCACCGACGAGAAAAATGAATGCAGTTAGAATTCTCTTTTTAAATTCTGTTTAAACATGACTCTTCCTTAAACAATCGTCAATGCTACATCATCATAAATTTATTTAATGTTGGTATAAATAAACAATAGTTTTATCAACTAATTAAAATCAACACATTAAAGAACAATTTAATACACATAGAATACAGTGAGGTAAGGAATAAAATAAAACAAATACACCAAAAATTAGTTTCTGCAGATGTTGTACGTGCAATGAGTGCCATGCCAGAACTTGATTTCTTGTTTAAATATGGCTAAGCTCTGTGCAGCTGTAACTTGATTACTGAGGCTATTCAAGAACAGACTTATAGATTTCAATGAATTAGTAGGCCTACCAAATCTGCGTAATCTGGCAGGTGGAAGCTAGCAGAGTATCTTAATTCCAAAATCATTCCAGAAATACATACATGTTCCAAAAAACTTATTTTTTGTTACATATATCTTAAAGAGATCTGAAGCGTTACTGAAGCTTTGTTATTCGATGGTGCATTTGAACCTCGTAGGAACAGGATAAGATTTATCGCGCAAATGCTCTTATGGAAAACTGAAAGTTGATGAGAAACAAAACTATTCACATACTTCCCCAGCTCCAAGGAACATAAACTTGTGTTCTGATAATTTCATCTTGCTAACATGCAGGCTAGCTAAAATGCCTGCCACACAAACTGCAGCTGTACCTACAAAAGGAGTAAAAATGAGATTTAAAATGCTTTCTGACAAAAATTCATGGTTTGGGCATTACACGATACAATCACAACAGGGGTGACGTCAGGGAAGTTCTAGGGGATAAAAGCCCCTCGTTGGAGCATGCTAGCCCCCTGTCAGAAGATAATGAACTCTTTTGTTTGAATTATAATCACCTTCTTTATAAGATTACCTAAAGTTTTACTGAGCCTCCTTAATATTTCTAAATTTATCCGGTTTTATACCTGATTATTCTGAAATTATTCTTAAGTGTCATAGGAGAAACTTGGCCTGGAAATGAAAGGAATATGTTCAAATCTTTGTTGACATCTTGGTTCATCATAAGGGCTGGTTTCCATATAATCGTAAGGAGTCTTAAAAGAGTATTAAGCTGTCTTAAGGAGTCGTAAACAGTCTTCAGATCAGTTGAAAAAGTTGAACATATTTAACTTTTACGACTGCTTAAGACAGCTTAACACTGCTTCAGACCCCTTTAAGAATCCTTTAAGACTTCTTCTGATTATATGGAAACCAGCCCTTAAGCAAATGAAAAGAGGAACAGAATGAAAAATATTGCATTGATTGTCCAAAAGTCAAAAACACCATTATAACTCAAATACACAAACATTCCAAGTCTTGATGAAACTTGAGCTTTGCATTCTCTTCAATTTCAGCAATTCTGAGCCTGAGTATTCTAATAAACTTTATTTTTATAAAATACAAAATTTGTGGTAGCACTTCTAATATCCTGCTAACTGTATCTTAGCCCCCACATCTGAATGATCAGCTCCCCTTGCGAAAAGTCCTTGGAGCCACCTCTCAATCCCAACCCGTGTCTACATTGTAGAAGTCAGCCGAGATTCTGCATTATTCCATTTTCCATTCAGACATGCAAGTTTCTACCTGCTCTGAACTGTCTCTAGAGGAGGTAATAACTAGCATATCTACACGGAAAATGGAAATCCTAATGGGGTGAAATAATCTAATCATAGATAAATACCAAAAATCATTTTTTACTTCTACACAAGTTAAAAATACTACATAATGATAAAGCATTCCCTTCGTATTGGCAGTAGTACCCGGCCCGATTAAATTATGCATGGAATAGCTGAATAAATTATGCACTGAATAGCTGAAGAAATTATGCACTGAATAGCTGAATAAATTATGTACTGAATAGATGAATAAATTATGAACTGAATAGCTGAATAAATTATGTACTGAATAGCTGAATAAATTATGTACTGAATAGCTGAATAAATTATGTACTGAAAAGCTGAATAAATTATGTACTGAATAGCTGAATAAATTATGTACTGAATAGCTGAATAAATTATGCACTGAATAGCTGAATAATTTATGTACTGAATAGCTGAATAAATTATGTACTGAATAGCTGAATAAATTATGCACTGAATAGCTGAATAATTTATGTACTGAATAGCTGAATAGCATGCATGAGCTGGAGGCTATGAAGGTGAAACTTACATGTGGCAGCAAGTAGGGTGGGGGCCTTTTTAGTAAAAGTAGGGTAGATATATCTAAGTCCCTTACCCACTGGGTCATAGGCAGTAGGCCTTGGTAGCCCAACTCCTCACGTAGCCATAATAAGCACTAAAGCTCAGAATCAAAAGCATTCGAAATATCGCTGCCCGAATTTGATGAGAAACTATTTGCAGTTTTCGAAGTTTGTCATCTAAAGGGCGCAGTGCCCAGCACTCTTCATAATGCTACACTTCCCCTCAAACAACCATCTCCTAAATCCATCTTGATTATGTATCACAAATACTATCTGTAGACTCAAAACAGAACAAATTCCCCATTGCCATTTGTTAAGACCATAATCATAAAATGAAGAAAAACTTTGAGCAGAATTTATTACCCTGAATATCATCATTAAACGTGCAGATCTTGTCTCGGTAATGCTCCAAGAATCTGAATGCGTTATGATTGCCAAAGTCCTCAAACTGGATAAGCGTATTTTGCCCATACCTTCAAAGTAAATGAGAAAGTAAGATTATCTTTAATAAATGGGAAAGTGAAATTTTCTGCATTAACTGGGAAATTAAAATGAAATTGTTTATATAAATACAAAGGTATCCACACATAGGGGCGAAAATTCCGGTGGTGTGCTGTGGGGTGCACAATGTAGACAACTTGCTATAAGAGACTTAGGCAAGGCCCTATGGTTGCTATTATGGTGAACTACTCACTGTGAGTGGGTCAGAATAAACAAATAAAAGGCCACATAAATTTGTGATATTTACTCAGAGGGGGAAGAATGGGTCAACAGGATAATTTTGCAGTTTGTGGGAGCTTATCCCTCTCCTATAACGCACCCTAGCCCTAACCCTAGTACAAACCTCAACCCCCTCCTACTGCAACGAAACAAAACTCAGTTGCCCCCTTCTCCATTACTTATATTGCTCTTTCCGTAGTCAATCACACGAACAAGCGAAAACCACTTTCAGTTTGCAGCAAGAAGAAATAGAGGTAGATGAGGTACAAGGAATCCGAAAGGAAGCGATAAATGTATACTTCTCATTTGGATCCCTTAAATGTACGAATGACAAATGAAGGATTAGGCATTTTGGTGAAAAACCATCCACGTCTGTGCATAAAAGCTCGTGTGAATGTGTTTCCCAGAGTGATATCTCGCTTCACAAGCAAAAAGGCATTGTTTCATTGATAAAACTGGCTGACCTGGAAACTCTTGCGCTATGGCTAAAATACACGATCGATTTTCTCTGATCAGTCTTTTTGTACCAGTGTTTATTACAAGAATAACTGAAAGGCTGTACATTGACTGTAGGTTGAATGAAGATTTAAGCATGTTCAATTTTCAGAAAAAACTTATATTTGTGGCTTTCCATTCGAAAAATGTCACAACAGATTGAATGATGAGCAAAAGACTGTTAAAAAACTGTTCCTGTATTTTAGCTTTTATTCATCGGTACAGTGTAAGCCCCCTTTCTTTTGTTTCTCCATTACGTAATAATTTGGAAGCCCGCACTAGCCACAACATCAAAAAGTTAATGTTATTTTATCGGATCGGATTGAGGATGATTGTAGATGGTGTGGGAAGGACTCAAACAATAAAACGTGGACGTTCAAGTTTTTTGATCTGTCATTTAAACTCAGGGGTGCAGCTTCAATTAATTATTGAGGGGTGTTCGGTAGCTCAGACCCTGGACCGAGTTTATTTATTTGGGGTCGGCTTTCATCCGCATAGTGCGATGCTCACACGCACGCTAAGGAATTTGTGGAGTGATCTCAAGGTTGTGATGGCACTAGAGAGGAAGGAGGAAGAAAGGTGCCAAGAGCCACCTCCGTTTCAAAGTCAAAGAATGGGCTATTTTTATGGCATACTGTTAAAAATACAGGGCGTATCTTGTAGTATACACTTCTTTACAAGAATATCTAACTTCCTACTGTGCCTTAAGATTCTTAAACTTTTCAGACTTTAAGCCTAAGATTATTCTTTACTTATTCTTAATTTGAAAGATGTAACTCCGTCTGAAAATGAAAGGAATGTATTTAAATCCTTGTTTATGTCTTACTTCATCATAAAGCAAATTAAAAGTGGAACAGGATAATGAATATTGTATGGATAGCACAAACGTTAATCTACAAACAGTATAATAACTCACAAATATTCTAAGTCTTGATGAAGTTTGAGTCTTGTGTTATTCTTAAATTATTCTTAAATTTAAGCGATTCTGAGCCTTAATAGTCTTATACACTTTGTTCAGGTAATAATGTAAAACATATAATCCTTTCAGTACGCATGAAATATTTGTGCCAAATTGATCAGTGGCGCTGATAATAATTGAAATACAAGAAGCTAGCTTTCGTTTATTCTGATTTCTTTTTTAGAACAACAAGTGAGCACATCACGGTCTATGTAAATAGTACTTTTAGAATTAGTTATATACTGCTAGTTCCGCCATTGGAGTTCAAAGCTGGATGGACACTTACTTTTGTCAGTAGTGAGTAGTGCCTGGGACCGGTTGCTGAACTTATTGGGGGAGGGGTGTGACACCAACGGATGCAGTCGAGGGTAACAAGACATAACGCCGTAATGTTTCCAAAATGTTTGGCCTTCACTGTAATGCTACCTAATGAAGCAAATGGTAACATACTAACTAAATTGTTTGGTCCACTAGGTACTGCTACCCAGTGAAGCAAAATGTTGACCAATTGCTTACAACTTTGCAGCGAAAGTAATACGCTGTTTGTTTTAAATGTTTAAACTCCTCGAATCTACGACTACACCACTGGTGACACGCATACACCCCCAAATTTGCAGTCCACTCAAACCATGGGAAAACTAGGAGACTTTGCTATACAGCATACTAAATTTAACTCGTGTTCCAAAATGTTTCCTAGTATGGTCTCCTTATTTTACGACAAATCCTACAACATTTTGGTGGTTACAACACTCGCCGCAACATGTCACACTGGGTGAAATTTGACATCCTTTATGACAGTTTCATAACTTGGTCCTACTTCTAAACAAGGATCCTTATGCAAACTTTCGATGCACCATATTTGCATTCTTGCATATCCATGTCATTGGTGGAGATCCTTAAAATAGAAATCTGTTGTGACATTGAACACTTGTAATAAGGAGAAAGGATGCTCTGGTTTCAGTTTTGCTGTTCTGCGTAGACACATTTTTTACAGGCACATACCCGCAGGGGGTACGGTGGCATGCTTTTGCCCCTACAAAGTGCTTGTGCAAACAGGTTTTACCCCCTGGGCATGCCATCCAGTTACATGACAAAATGGGAACTCTAACTAGGCCTTCTGTCCTTGTTACTTCAAACGACAAAGAAAGAGAAAAGGGGTACTGAGTCCCAAGTTGAATATTCTACAGTTCTTTACTCTTGTGCCATATTTTCATACATGAATATCTATGAACAATTGTCGGAAATATCCTCTATAATTCCTAAGATTTATCCCAAAGTTTTTTGGAACAATTAAATTCCAAGAAAAATCCCATAGGCTTCAAACATTTCTAAGATCTTGGGATAAAATCCCAAGGCTGTCAACCCTGTCTTGTACTGATCAACATTACAAAAAAGGGCCTAATCCTACAGCCCCTTCATAGGCATTACTAACTCCAGTCTGCAACTGTTATTCCTCTCGAAATTAAGAAATGGCTTAAATCATAATCGCTCATATTCTATAAATAAAATTCCCGTACAAATTGAATTCCCAATTCTTCACCTTTGTGGATTTAATAGCGAATGCATTTGACAAATTTCAGTGCACAACACACTTAAGTCGAATCACAAAATTGAGGATTGCCCAAACTTTGCAACTAGCCAATCAGAACGCAGCATTCTTGCACCATGTGCACACTAGAAACTTATCTTGAAAACATGAATTTACCGTCCACTCATGTTTATCATACACTCTTTTTTTTATAAGAATACCTAAATTTTTTCCAAGCCTCAATATTCTTAAATCTCTCTGATTTTGGGGCTAAAATTATTCTCAAATTATTCTTGAATACCAAAAGTGTATCTTTGCCTGAAAATTTAAGGAATACATTCTAATCCTAGTTGATGTTTTACTACTTCATAAAACTAAGCAAGAGTTTATGCTTTGTATCGATAATGCAAAAGTACATCTGAAAGCAGTATTATAACTAAGGAAAAAAGCTCTTATGTCTTGATGAAGCTTGAGCCTAACATTATTTTAAAATTATTCCTAAACTAGCGATTTTGAGCCTCAACTTTATTCTTACCAAAAAGAGTGTGGCAAATGTTCCACAGTGCCTTCACCAACAAATTGCAAAGTATCCAGAACTCACTCAGTTCAAGAAACATGAAAGTAACTTAAGCATGATAAAAATGACATAAAGTGACCTGATTGAGCTAAACCAATGTGATTTCTTGACTTAGCGCATTCAAATTGTCCTATACTCAGACACCAAATCTAGTATTGACCAGTGTAATCAGGCTCAACCATAGTTGGACTTCATCAACTAGGTACTTTATCTACTTTTAATAGATTTCCTTCTGTAAGGGCAAATTTTATGATTGTGCTGAAGGGGCCTTTCGCGTAGAGACAATGCATTAAAACAATACAACTTCCTCTTGAAAATTCAACGTTCTTGAAATCAAATTTAAACAGATACACACTTGTAAACTTTCTTAGGTCTCAAAAATCCAGTACTGAACGTCTTTAACTTTTTGAGCTGCTGAATACTATGTAAAAGGGCCGGTATCTATTAGTAAGGATAAATTCAGTAGTAATAATCTTTGAGTGTACAAATAAGAAAGAATCAATTGTTCTAGAACAGTCGTGGTAGCAAAGAAGAGTAGCAAGTGATAAGAAGGACAGATTAAAAGCTGTTGTTGATTCGGTGATTGAAAAACTGCTAATATTCTTGCAATAGATTCGCCTTTATTATGTCTAAGTTTTCACCAGACTATCGGATAGGGGAACTGATAGCAATAGCAGTACCAACACTATGTAAAACTACTCGAGTATTACCCAGATATAACGACAGACCAGAAACTCAAGAATTATGGTAGCACACGATACAATGACATACGAAGCTAAAGCACTACAAAGAACAGTCCAATGTTCACAGATTTCATCGATGTTCGACGGCCTCAATGAACACACGGTAACAGTAACTTAACAACTTCAGCTCAATGATTTGCAAACAACAACTTAATATCACAATTCACAACGACGACAAATAAAGCAACTTCTAATGGCAATTTCAAAACGACCCAACCACACTTCACGGCGACTGAAGCATGACTGACTTTACAGACAGGAACAGCACAGCACAAGGGCAACACACCCATATTATGCTAACAATAGATTTACTTTTAAACAAAAAGATGACGTGTGATATTAACATCAATGTAATGATCATTTACATTCATACCACAAAACGGAACCAACAGGAACAAAAACGATATATTACACACACCAATACGTAATCAATAATGAAAGTAAAACTAGTAATCTAACAACTACTTCCTTATCAACCAGGGGTGGCGCCAGAAATTTTCCGACAGGGGGTTGACTCTTCCGACGAGGGGGCTAAAATGCGGTTAGCGGGGTACCATAAATGGGAAAACTCTCCGAAAAAATAGTTTTCTTCCATCTGACAGGAAGCTAGCATGCTCCCATGTTGACCTATAGTTCCCCTAGCCCTCTTCTGACGCCACCCCTGTTACAACAAAACTTTCTTATTTTAAAGAACGAATATTACAACTAGCTTATTTCCTATTTCCATATATTTTCCTATTTTCATAAATTTCCTGCATATTTTTCTTTACTTTGTGTAAGTTTTTACTTTGATATGTACATATTTTCATTTCTACTTCGAGGTTTCTTGTAATTAGTTTTAGATTCCACAAGACTGTATGTAAATCAGTTTTCTATAAAATGCAAACTTTACCGTGTATAAAGAATTTAAAATGAAATGAAACATTTAAATGAAATGGAAGTTTATGCCTACTACAATACAGATGTATCAGAGACAAATATATGATCATGGATGACAAATATATAAAATAGAAGCCGTTACGACACAGAGATAAACGGCCCCAAGCGGATCCATAAGCATCTTACTATGAGCGTAGAAACCCGAAAGTATGCGGAACGCTGTTTCCGCTTCCTTTTCACGCCCACTAAGCAGTTCTAAAGATACATCTCCAGAGACTATAAAAGCGTGAAAACTGAGCCACAGAAGCAGTTGCAGCACAAAAATCAGCCATACGAAAACAGAAGGACAGTGGAAGTCGCAGTATTAAAGGATCATGGATGACAAACTCAATCAAGTAAGTCCTTATTACTGTCTTTGTAAACATCAGTGGGTTGTTTGGAAGAAATATGAGTTTACGGTTCAGGGGCGTGGTGGACGATCTCATGTGCCGGGAATATCTAGCTTTTAGGGACACACTACTGTAACAGAAAAGAAATCACGCATCCAAACTCTTTCTTGTTGCCATCACTTACAATTATATTGGAAATAAGTGTCGTGGAGGCAACGAGGGACCTACGTTCATTTGTTTTTAAATAAAATTTGCTGCTACAAATGGCAAAAAGCTCAAAAGGAAAAATCCTAGGGGCCCACATAAAAAGCTTCAAGGGGCATCAAGGGAAATTTCCTGAATTTCGGTGGACCACCAACCCCCTGCTACTTTATAAGAAACTCTGTAACAAAGAAGGTACTTGTTTCCATCGTGTTAGAAAGAAATGCGGTAAGTTTAAACTTCGACTTAATTTTCAAACTTTTATAAAACACCCTATATACATCAAATTCAAGCATATTTCGACAACTTTATGAAATTCAATGCTTAAGCTTTCAAGTTAAGTCATTCCCAGTATTATTTGGGCACAGACAACCAATTAAAATGGTAATGCAAAACTTGCACTTTTTGCGCTTCAAAGAATTAGGCCAGTAGTGAGCCATGGTATACTTCCTTCACTGAACGCCCAGTTAGAGCACATGCAATATCTTAATGTGACTGTTTGATTGCGAGAGTTTCAAGGCCTAATGGCCTTAATTTTTAAGTTAGTAAGATCTAATTTTGCATCTTTAAAAATTCTTTGGAGTTCCTTTAAAGAAGTCAATGTACTCACTGATATTATTCTCAAGGACCTTATCCTTGTTTGAAGTAGTTTAAAAGTTGACCCGACATTTTTTGTTTTCGTATCTCAGAAAAGCAGATTATTTAGGTAAAAATCTTGAAGGAAAAGAAATTTTTGAAAGACCTACAGAGTGAAAACACCATTTAGAGACATTCTAGCCCTCGTAGTATACATTAGAAATAATAAAAACACCCCATTTTTGAACTTGTTGATGCCAAATTGCCCCTTTATCTAGGGCTAAATTTATTTCATCCACCCTCCCCTTCACTTTATCACATTCACACCTCAAACCTGTAGAAGAGTACTCTCAGGTGCCAAGTAAACGCCCCGCTGCTTATTAATTTTTCAATTTTTGTCAAGCCCTCTGAGCCTTATTAGGACCCTCTATTCATTAATTTCAAGGAAATTGACTTTTTTACCAACACCTCATTTCATTTCATTTCTTTATTAGTACTAATCGATTTTCATGGCAAAATAGCGCACTGCTGTATATATTTTAGTTTTATGCTTTATGACAACCTGTTTTTGTTCTTTTCATCCTTGTATTATCATATAATGCCTTTTCTCAAATCCCCCTGTTTATTAAATTTTGGAGTTTTTCCACTGTCCCTGTTTACTAGGTTTAATATTCAGAAAGGACACGCCAAGAACATGCTATCGCCATATTTGATCACTGCTTAATCTGTCAATCAAAACCTCACTTACAAGATATATAACAAAGTAATAATAATAATCATGAATACGACACTAGGACCCCCCGGTTTATTTGGCAATTTATGACTTCATTTTTGCCAATGTACCTTGCTTGTAAATTTGCTTCAGTTCCAACCGCTGCATAATTTTTGCCCATTCCCCCTTCACCCCCACAAAGCATAATTTTTTTTGAAAAGACACCCTCATATTCCAATTCTGCCGGTCAGACTCCCCATTTTCACCTAGCTTCAGCACAAGTTGAATACTTTCCATTTTTCCACTATTGGGATCTGAAGGTGTAAGGCCGCAACTTTTTACGAAAATCCTTATTGTAAAATTTGCAAACTTTCAATGGTATAACTTCTCTCATATAAAAGATAGTTCAATGGGGTAAGCTTTTTCTTGAACCATTTTCATTTCATAATTAAAAAACACTAGGTTGACCTTTATCTGTGAAAAAATATTATTGTGCCAGTGCCTACATAGTCTGCGCTCAGCCCATATATCTATGGCCCAGCCTAATGCTCCACAACAATTGTAGCCTCAGATAAAGTTTTTTGCTATGACTCTATCGACATGTATGATCGCCACCAAACAAAACTAAGCAAGTCCGAGCTTGGCTGAGCAAAGCTAAATAAATGGTATCGACCACTGCTAGAGGAAATCTTTAGTTCGTTTGACAAGGGGTCACTCAATTAGTGAGTACGCACCAAAATGGTAAACATTCGACCATCTCCCCCATAATACGCACATGTACCCTTGCTAAGACCCCCCATTGCGTACGTACTCTTACCCATCTGACCCCCCAGTTTTAACGGGAATTTTTTAAAACATCCAATCAATTCCATATAGAAAAAGACTAAAACATTTGAGGGACAGGCAAATAATTATAGTAAACGCGTTATAGCAGTTTTGTACCTCTACCCTATTCCCTGCCCCTACCCCAATAAATTATACATCATTCGATAGCTCTCGATGAGTTGATTACAATGATACTATGCACTACGCTCTACATCAATTATTCAAGAAATTATCGAACAAATTCCACTTACCACGATCAACTGGCCTATCCTCAAAACACTATCGTTACGAACTTATAACACAAACTACCTTCCAAAACAACGCATGTTTTACCATATTTGGGCAATTTCATAATGGCGGAAGTAAGAAAACTAACGCTAACCCTAACCCTAACCCTCACCCTACGAAGAACCATAATATGTAGAGCGTAGTGCATAGTATCATTGTAATCAGCTCATCGAGAGCTATCGAATGATGTATAATTTATGGGGTAGGGGCAGGGAATAGGGTAGAGGTACAAAAGTGCATTAGCGCCCGCTTTATAAAACAGTAATGAAAGTCGTCTTCAAAGACAGCAAATTATGATAAAAGTATCCTGCATATGAGAATATTACAAAAGACATGCAAAAAGGAGCTTTTTGCTTACGTACTTTGATGTGTCAATCACCTCCCCCTTTGTACGCATGGCGTACGCTTTTGCTCGACCCCTCCCCCTTCGCACGTACATACAAAGTGAATGACCCCCAAGGGTATAGCTGGTAGTCGTATCGTATTATTTGTACACTGATCCAAAACTAATCAGAGAATAACAAAACATAACTTAAGAGCTAGTTCATACGATGAGCCATAGATGACCCGAACCTATTATAGCATTGGTTCAGCAATGGCGTGACTGGAGGAGATGAGCCAGTGTTGAACCAATGAACAGCGTGACTGTGGCTCGAGCCGATGCTTTTCTGTGGTTTCATACGCTAAAACGAAGATGAACTTAACTACTCAAATTGCTAAACGCATAGGTTCGGCTCATCTATGCCTCATCGTATGAACTAGCTCTAAGAAATTACAAAAAGCATGCAAGCAACACCAAAATCCCAAAACTTCACACAAAACTGTCGATATTTACTAATGAAATTTGGTGCTTACTTGATATAGCCAGATATGCAAGAACCAATGAAGTCTGAGTGGATCAAACAGAAATGCCGTATTCACAGCAGAAACTCGAAAGTAAATTCTGGCTATTTGAAGATTGTGAAGGACGTTGTCACATGTACTGGAACAAAAGACGAACCAGAAAGTAAGAAACCAATACAATGTTCCCTGAATTGGTGATGATTAAATGTGGTTAATTCGAGTAAAACTGTCGCCTTCTTGCGATTAGCCTTCTTGAGACTGTCGTTTCTAAAAGGGTGAACACCCCTAAGAAGAGCGTGAACACCCCAAGAAGAGTGTGAACACCCCAAGAAGAGGGTGAACACGCTCAAGAGCACTCCAACAGCATACAATAAAACCCTGGTTTTTCCCTATTAATTGCTGATGATAACTCTGGCCGGAGTCGAAACGTCCTGTATAGAATTTGGAATGTCATCAATTAAATCTGTGCATCTTATATGAAATGTCTTCAATTAAATAATCTGGATTTTTCACCTTTAATGATCAACTGGAATGTCATCATTAAAATAAAGTAAACGAAGAAATGTCTATCATTGTTGTCGTTGTCACTGTCAATCTGATTGCCGAGCTGCGCTTCCCGAAATCTGAAACAACAAATCCCCAAATTGGAGGCTGAAAACCTCATGCACCTTGATTCACCTTTTTAAAAACGACTTTCTTGAGGCACTATGCTTTTATAAGAATGTGGCCTACGAGAACGTCGAGGCCCAAAATCGCTGAAATCTAAGAATGACTTAGGAGTCATGGATAGCCAAAGCTCTATCAAGTTTTATACCCTACGTTTATTTGAGCTTTTCTAGATGAAATTCTTTAGTGTTAATACCAAGTTAATTGTTGTGATCTATTCTTGCTTTGATTAACGAAACACAGATCAAAAAAAAACAATCCAATTTCTCCAAGAAGCATAAACGAGTGGTTTTCAACCTTTTCGCTGGAGCGGAACCCTCAAGGCTGATTTCCATCCACCAATTTCTGGCGCGCACGCAAGATTTTGCGATCGACATCTTGTGAACGCATGGTGAATATCAAATTACACTTCAGCTACACCTACGCAAAATGAGGACTTTGAAATGCAGTTTGCTGCATAATAAGATGTTTTTCAAGGGGGCAAAACAAACTCCCTCCTTGCTCTTAAACCTAAAGTAACAGCTGTTATTGTCAGAGTGGCTAGTAGCTTTTCCTTCGGAAATACCTGAATTTTTCTTAAAGTAGATGGTAGCAACTAACTTCCCACCTACCTGTCTTCCTTGATCACTATTTATATGATATTAATTATGTGCAAAGCAAACTTCAAGCCACATTATTCCTAGCCAGACTAGTCCACAGCTACGACGCCATTGTTCAATTTGTCACTTCCTGAAACTTCTATTCTTTTGATTGGCTACTACTGGCGATCTCTCAAAAAAAGGCGGCGAATAAACTTCAACTTTTTCTTGCGATCGTGCGACCATATTCACGTGCTTTTTTGTTATAAGTACGCATGCCTAGATCCACGATCAATCGCAAACAGTCGCGCGCGCACCAGAAATTGGAGAATGGAAATAAGCCTTAAAGCAGCATTCCAGTGGCTAGAGGAACCCCTGTTCACTTACGTGCAGTGGAGAATTCAAGATTACAGTCGATCATAGCATTTGAGCAAGCTCTGGCGGAAACCAGGTTGAAAACCACTGGTATAAACACTTCAAAATTTGTCTAAATTTATTCGTTTGTGTTCAATGCAATAGTAATTTGCTATCTAATCTAACTTCGATTTATCTTTGACAGCTCTTTTTGATGTGTACCATTATAAAGCAGAGGATGGCACTAGATATGCCGTGTTTGAATGCATTGGCGGGGAATCCAATGGTTGGGTGATGTGTGTCATTAACGGAAACCAACTGTCAGCGCGAGTATGAATTCAATTTTGATCCTTGCCTATTACGTATGCTACGCAAAACGCATGCCAATCAAGGAAAAACTAATTAAAAAATTTTCATCAAAATTGTTGACGGACTGAGTCAAATTGGTAATTTCCTTGGTGAAGTTACAGGATTCTATTCAACTTTTCCAAAAAACCCAGTAACATCCCAAGGAGATTCAAATGAATCGTACTATTGGGAGATGCATTCTATGGCAAAGACAGGGGGTGTGATTTCAACATTTATCTGGGTGTCCAGCCCAACAGATCCCCTCCTTTTTCTTCACGGTCAAGACTATTCTACAGAGCTGTGGAATTCCTCATCTACCAATACATGCTTTTTTCTATAAGGAACCTAGCTCAAGGCCTAGTTCTAAAAGTTCCTTATTTTTGGGCCTCTACTTATCAAATTCTAGTGTTAAAAGTTCCTTAAGAATTCCTTAATTTCAAAGCACATATAGTCCCATAAAAGTGGTACAGACAAAAGGAAACATAAGCATTCTCAATTTTACCTTAACTTTTGGCTAGAACTCAAGACTAAAGTACAAATAACGTAGGAAAGAAATTTGTACACGTAACTAAGCGAGTTTTGGCTGTAATTGAATGGAATCGGTTTAGTATCGGAATGTAAAAGGAGAACCACACCCAACCTGACGTTTCCCTTTATTAATTAGCATTTTTGCAAGAGACCCCCTCTACAGGAGATACACAGTTTTTTTTATACGTAAGTGGTTTATAAGAAAATAGTACTCAGCTGCTCAAAGAGTTAAGAAAGTTCAGTATTGGATTTTTGAGACTTTAGAAAGCTTTTAATGTTTATGTATTGAAAAGTCAATACATAAACTAAAAGCTTCTGGTATTTATTTATGTATAGAATGTCATGATGTGATGTTGACTACCCTCTAACAACTTAACTTCTGATGATTACTAAGATTTATCATCATTTCAAGTGTACAAAGAGCTTTTTCATTGGAACTCAATAATTTCTGCTAAGAAAGTCTTAAGAAACTTGTGATACTGGAATCGTCAAAAGGTTAAGAAAATGTCAGTACTGGGCCAAAAAAGCTTTTCCATAAAAAACACATTAGTTTCTATCTATGCATGATAACATTCTGTAATATAGCAATAAATATTTAACACGTCATAATAACTTTTATCTGAACGCCAGGTGTGACTGATACTCGAAATACCCGCCAATATACTTAAGTTACTATGGTACAGTGGCATGGTGGCATAGGGGCCAGCCCCCCTCCCCACTAAAACGAACTATGCCACCACGCTACTACTATGGTATGATTCTCAACTTAACCATCGTTGATTTCACATTATGGAATTTTGTAACTAAGGAAACATGACAACCACCACCCCCATGCTTTTCACAGCAACTTGTCACAAAAATGATACTAGCCCTAGTCCTCCTTTGCTACGTAGTTTCTGAATGATCTCTTCACTCTGCTCTCGATACATTACGTGATATCTCATTCTACCTTAGAAAAAAATGAAAGCATACATCAAGTTTAACGACGTTGCGAAGGATGTTTTGTTTTCTATAGTGGCGCCTGACTTCCGCCTTTCTCAGTTTCAAATCATATGGGTGAAAGAAGGTGATTACATTGGTTTTGACAAAGAGGGACAACCATTAACAATTGGTGAAGTTAGCAAGTTGAAGCCTGAGTCTCTTTTCACAGCTGATGAATTATAGTGGTGCAGGAATTGGTTAATGGAATGAGACATTTTTTGACAGTTTAGTAAATTCACTGTATTGAAATGAG
The DNA here is from genome assembly GCA_018155075.1 of Cassiopea andromeda. Classification (NCBI taxonomy): domain Eukaryota; kingdom Metazoa; phylum Cnidaria; class Scyphozoa; order Rhizostomeae; family Cassiopeidae; genus Cassiopea; species Cassiopea andromeda. Next base: position 21,636 of record WIPJ01067452.1, read on the forward strand.
ATGATAAAATAATAAGATGATGCTGAAAATAAAGTGTTGTTTAATACAGTCACACCTAATAAAAAGAAAAGAAAAGCCAGAACTACTGGATAAAGTAAACAATTCAGGGAAGAGGGCACTGTTTGCATCAACTAATTAACTTTGAACAAACTAACTAACTTCATGTAATCAGAGCCCTGCAGGGATGAAGGTAGCAGTGGTGATTTCTAAAAATTTTAACAAGGGGGGCTCTACACACAACCACGCCCATAGTTTGGGTGTGGCCCAGCTAGAACCACGCCCATATTTCCAAAGATGGAAACATGATAATTTAGTCTAATACTGATATAGTATAGTCAACAATAAGAAATGCCTCAATAACCATTTAGCAGCGCACAGTTGATCATAGCACTTTGGAAGCAAGGCCAATAAACTCTGAGAAGCCAAGCCAATGCAAGAGTTTTAGGGGCCACTGGGTACCCATTTGCTGCTGGGTGAACAGTGAGCGAGCATTCAGTCAGGGCATCGAGTCGGGCTCGAACCGTAGACCTTCCGCATGGGAGGCATGCGGTCTAACCACTATGTTACCTCACTCAATCTGCAAGGATGAAGCTAGAAAAAATTGTTGGTGGGGTTCACAAACTCACTTTACCGACAGACTTTGTTCAAGAAAAAATAGCTCTTCAGCAACTAAAATATGACATATGCATATATACACTTTAAATAATATATTAAGAAAAAACAATTAACAGGCATAATGGCAAGTAATACTAATATTGCTGCCCTTCCAGGGGGTCGTGTTTTCAGTTATTATTTTGATCAGCCAATAAATGTGCTTTTAACTTCTTTTTGAAGCATTTGAGAGTTGAGGCCTCTCGTATATCAATAGGCATATCATTCCATACTTTTTAAGCCGAGTATTTGAAGCCATTTTTTGCACGTTCCGTATTGTCTTGGGAATTGAAGATCATTGAAATTCCTTGTTTCATATGTTGAGTGGACTGATCTTAACTCAAATTTCTCCCAAAGACTTTCAGAGCTTAACTTGTTTATAATCTTATACGTCATAGCTAGTCAATCAAACGAGATTAGATTACTGACGTTCAGCCAATCACAGGACCAGTTATCTTTTACTCTAGCAGTTTCAATTATCAGCTGGGGTCTATTCTGCAATCTTTGGGGAGTTTCGATTTTTCTCGCTGGAAGACTTCCCCAGATTACATTTGCGTAGCGAAGATGACTTTCCACAATAGCATAATAAACACTACATAGGTGGGACTGCGGGAGAATGTTTTTCAGCTCCTTTAGTGAAGCAAGTCCTCCACAGATCTTACTTTTAACACTTAAATTGCTCATCCCAATTCAGATATTAATCCACCATTACTCCTAGTGATTTAGTATTAGAAACTCGCTTAATTTCCTTGCTACCTAACTCTATTCCAGTCGGAGCATTTGTACCCTTTGCTTTCATCGGATGACCTATGATCATATATTCAGTTTTTGAGGGGTTGGGACTAAGCTTGTTCACTCTAATCCATTCAGTAATGTTATGCAGCTCAGCTTGTGCATCAGCTACTAGTTTCTCTTTGTCATTCAATGCTATTGCTTTATTGGTATCATCAGCATATATGTTCACTTTCGAGTATTTTAAGCATCTTTCAAAATCATTTAAATATATTATGAATAGGAGAGGGCCTAGGCAGGAACCTTGGGGTATACCACATGTAACTCCCCTCTTTTTAGATTTCTTGCCATTTAGGGAACAGTATTGTTGTCTATTATGAAGGTAAGATGTAAACCAGTTCCCAGGATCCCTCTGATGTCATACGACATTAGTTTTTCGACCATGATTCTGTGATCTACCGTATCGAATGTTTTATTAGATCTAAAAAAATTGTTAAATTCAGTTTTGTGGTCTATATTTTCATACCAGGAGTCTGTGCTACAGATCAGAGATACTACCGTCGAGTATAGTTTTTGGAATGCAGATTGATTTCTAGTGATTACTTTATTTGCCCTCAGGAACTCAATAAGTTGGTCATGAACTATTCTCTTCAAGATCCTTGAGAAAACCGAGATGACTGAAATGGGCCTATAGTTATTGACATCATTTTTTGCACCTGATTTGACAGTAGGGGTAATTCTAGCAATTTTCCAATTATCTGAAAAACTCCATTCGTTAGCGACGAATTAAAAATTATTGTCAGAGGTTTTGTGCTAATATCCCCTACATTTTTAATGATAGTTGTTGGGATCTTATCTGGACCCACCGCTTTTCCCGCCGCTTGAAACTGTATCAGCATTTTTGTCGAGTACTTTATTTATTGTTCGCCACATTTTCTTAGGGTCTCTTATATTTTCTTCGATTAACCCATTGTAATAATCCCTAATAGATATATGTATCCTTTTTGTTACTTGATTACGCTTCCTTTTCTAAGCCGACCATATTTCGGGAGAGTTTTCCGCTTGCACCTTCAGTTTATCTCTTTCAAGAATTGATCTTTTCACAGAGGGGGTAAGCCATGGAGCGAAATCACTTCAAAACCTTTTACGTCTTAATGGTGCATGGGAATCCAAGATTGATTCGAATCGCCATATTCGTGGTATCATCACAACACGGAGTGAGGATAGTTTCCCATTCTACCTGCTATATGTCATTTCGGAAATGTGCTTTATTGTATTTTCTCATATTGCGAGATTCAATTACTTCTTGCTTTTTACTTTTGAAACTTCGCCAGGCATTGATTTTCCGAATTCCATACATCAGATAGTGGTCAACCATTCCAGTTTTAATTACATCCGCCTCTGTAATATATTTGGAATGTGAGGAAGAATGTGCACATTCATGTGCAGGCGCACTTAGCAAATACTCGGATGTGCTGCTGTTCTTTATCCAGACATATTGTTGTAAATAGCGTAAAAATTGTTTTGTTAGTCTTTGCACGTGATCAGCGAGGGGCCTGGCACGAGTACCAAAATGGTTCCCTGATCACGTGCACAGACTAACAAAACTATCTTTACGCTATTTACAACAATATACACACGTTAGCAGTTCTCTTCACAAATTGATAACAGAAAGGCATGCTGCAACTAAAGAGCAAATAGCCAGGAGGATGGGGACAGAACCATTTTAAAGTATCAAGATTTAACTTGGTACATTTTTACATCACTTTTGCATTTGTCTGAGTAGACTCTCTCAAATAAAACTTCTTTAAAGATCAAAGTTTTGAGCTTTCAAATTCGTGCACACAGATTGGAGGGTGGGATCATATTTTTCATCCCAGAATGAAGATCAATGATACAAACATATTTTCCTACTAAGCAAAGGGGCATTTTCTGACATTCTAAACAGAATGATTTAAAAAAACTTTTCTGGGGGCAAACCCCCAAACCCCAAAGTGTCTCCCAATAAAATAGATGCATATGCATAAACTTTCACAACTACACTTGCATACAGAATTATGCATGCCAACCCCTTCTCTCAAATGCTAACCCCATCCATCCTATCATTGCCAATGCCCTGTCCTTATTGTGGGTACGTAGTATGTGAATGGACAGAGTGTAGCATTTTACTCTAAACCTCTTATATCAAATAGATGTGCAACACTGTGCTACTTGCTACAAACCTTTCTCGCAATGCACAAATCAGCTCATCAATAAGTTGGTCATACTTTTCTGACTTTTCTCTTTTTTGTCTTAGGCCAATGTACATTGGATCATTCAGCAATTTCTTAGAAAAGAAAGATAACTATAAATTTAATAATGCCATAAAAAAGTAAATCTAAAGATAGTGATTATGGCATAATGAAAGATCTAAAAGATACATCAGACCAGGCATGTAAAGGGGGTGAAAGATACAGTGCATGTAATAATATTAAAACAAAACTTCACCTAACTTTTATTTTGGTTTACTGTAGCAGTATCTTACTTTTCATAATGTCTCGTTTATGCATTTACACTAGAACGAGTCCAGCAAAATATTGAAATTGTAACTTTAGTATTGACAGCAGACTAGGGATGGGCCAGTGGGGGAGAGGGGCTGTAACCCCTCAAAAAGTATTGCTAGCCCCCCATCAGCACCTAAACTTCCATGCACTATCGGCACTTCATAAAATCCGTGACCTTTTTTTAGTCTTTTTAGGCAATACTTTAGGCATTGTCTGCAAAGATTCTTGGACACCGCTAACTGGCGGCATTTTGACTGGGGGCGGCACTCTAGCCCCCCCAGTAATTATTTTCTGGCACCATCACTGCAGCTGGCCCATCAAGAAGGAGTAGGGACAGTACAAACAATTGGTAAATTGGCAATGACAAATCCTTGAGTTTTCTGGGAAGTCATGACACTTATCAGCAGACATCACAACTTATCTGATATATGTTAAATCAGGGAATAGGAAGCATTCAAAAAGTGGGAGGACCATGCTTTCAGGGGCACTCTCACAAGCACAAAAGGGGAATCTGTAAGCTGCACACCTTTGAATTTGCTTAGAATTTATAGCATGTGAGGGGTATGTGCTCAGGCCTTGAAATGAGCCAATGGTAGCTACTTGATTAATTGAGCTCCTCAACTGACAAAGGGGTTCCATGCTGGCACATTTTGTCAGCCTATATACCAAATTCAATTGAAACTTTGACTGTTGATAAAATATCTTTAAAATGCTGAACATAAAAGAGAGTGTTGCTTGTAGAGCTGGTGAAAGTTCTTTGAATAATGAATTTTCTGCTATGTAATTTGACATAAGAGAATTTCCTTGATTTTTCCTTCAAAATTCTATTTCCTTGTGTTCAGCAAAATTTCCTTAAAAAAGTGGAAACACTGATTCTAGGAAACTACAACCTGCTCTTGGCAACCACATACTAGGGCTGTCCAACAAAGACTTATTATTCGATATTCGGTTATCACTTTCAGCATTCGGTCTGTGGATTCTCTGACCAATTATTCAGGAGGGGTCAAAGTAGTCGACAAATCAGGAGGAATCAAATTCTTCGACTATTCAGGTGTAGTCAAATTCTTCGATTATCCGATTAGTCGACTTCTTCGATTATTTGGGTGTAGTCACATATAACTGATTATCCGGTTAGTGTCAAACAATTCAATTCTCTAGTTGAAGTGCAATCAACCTGGCTGCTACTAAGTCAATAATCAATAGAATGGATCTTTATGATGCTACTTCACAGCGGCTGAACAGACAGTTTTTTACATGCTTTTGCAAGAGTTCGCTCATGAGAAACTTTGGCCAAGAAATGCTGTATGTCTGACCACGCCTATGGTGGAATCAACCAATATTATAACCAAGCCCAATTTACCGAATAATCGATTATTCGATAAATATCAGACGGAATAACCGAATAGTGAAATCACAAGGTATGGACAGCCCTATCACATACATCCTGTTAGCAACAATTCATATTGAACCTGTCAAAACAAACACCCTTGCAAAGGCCCTGATCAATAGCATTACAAAGAAACTCCTCATTGCTTGAAAAGACCAAACATTTTAGAAACTTGAATCACTAGAAAATGGAATGCAACTAATTGGAATTTTGCAGAAAATGCTAACAATGTATAGCACTATGCTCAGGTCTCTAATACATTAACTTCAAGATAGTACCTCATTATTTGTTCCAACATCCACCATAATTGGAAGACAAGCATTTGGGTTCACACCTGCACAAGCAGTGTATAATGCAAGCTTACCAATAGGAATTCCCATTCCATTGCAACCAAGGTCTCCCAGACCTAAGATCCTTTCACCATCTGTCATAACAACAGCCTAGTAAATACACATAATATTTATTTAAAGAAGTTAAATGAAAAGCCATATGATCACCAGCTATTGATGCAAGAGATAAATTGAATCTTTAAATTATTTTTTTTAAACTTCTCATGTACATATTCAAACTAAAATTTACAAATGCAAATCTCTCTGAATACAGGGAAATAGAAACAAGATAATTGTAACAAAATGCTAGACTACTAATAAGTCTGGACTTGAACATCTTGTACTCTTCAGTAAAATATAAAATAATAAGTCAGACAAAAGAAAATAGTCTTAGCAAAACATGTACTAACCTTCACTTTGTTCCCAGGCCAGTTGGCAACAACTGATCTAACATGGCCAAGATCATGTATGGTAATAAATAAGCCCCTTGAAAGATAAGACATGACATTTAAAAATTGCAGAGTCTAGCATAGTAATTACCAATGAGTTAACTACCAAGTGATTCCTACCATCCCAACTACCCTATTACCCTGCTTAAAGGTGCTGCACTCCTAACAAGGGGTCATTCCACGTCAAATTGAAGTTGGTGTGTAACTCACCACCTCAGAATTGGTTGAATTTTTTGACATAAAAGTAAGAAGCATGGGGATAGGTTATTCTTCAAATTTAAGCTCAATATCTTAAATGGTTCCATAGTTATGGCATATCAAAATTAAGTAGATTCTAAGGGCATGGCATGGCCTAAAATTCTGCTTCAATTTTATCTCCTATTATGCAATTGTGATACATAAAGACTACACAATGTTCTGAAAATTTTGTAGCTTTTACATTTCAATAGTGCAGATTCCAAATATCAAGGTTACAAAAATGTTTAGGCTAAGGAAATATGATAAAACTGCAATTTAAATTGGTCAATATGAAAATTCCAATTTGTACCACCTATTTATGTTCCAGAATTTCAAGCAGTCTGCACAAAAATTTGGATTTCATTTTTGTATAAGTTGATAGTACATAGAATAAGCTCTCCAGAAATATGCAATTTTCTGTGGTACACATTGCACTTTCCATATATACCAATTCAAATTGCAATTTCATCACAATTCCTCAACCTAAACATTTTTGAAGCCATGATATTTGGAATCTGCACTATTGAAAAGTAAATGCTACAAAACTTTCAGAACATTATGTTGTCTTCATGCATCACAATGGCAGATTGAACATGACATAAAATTGAGGCAGAATTTTAGGCCATGCCATTAAAAACTACTTAATTTTGATATGCCACAACTATGGAACCATTTAAGATTCAATTTCACATCCATTTCCCCCAATTCCTTGGGGCTTGGAGGGTGCCTCTGAGAGGACTTTAGTTCTGGCACGAGCATTTAGGACTGAATGTCCTTCCTGACATCACCAATGGCCTGCGGTGGGCCTTGAACCCCTGACCACGCTGGTCTAAGTTGAGTTCATCACCATTGAGCTTAAATTTGGAGAATAACCTATTCTCATGCTTCTCACTTTTATATAAAAAATTCAGCCAATGCTTAGATGGTGGGTTACAACATTTGACTGCTCTCAAGGACAGTCAATGAATTGTGAAATTTTCTGCAACAAAAAGCAATAAATGCATCCATAATCACTCCCGTAGTTTCTTGACAATTAAATTACAAAGTGAGCAAAGACAAAAGCCAAGTATTCAAATATTTCGAATGGCAACTTGAATATTTCAAGCCCTGTGCTGACCTATCAGGAAGGATATTCTTGAACTGATTTACTCTACTTCACATCAAATGTATAATCAGAGACCTTTTACAAACAAGTAAATACAAATAAAGTAATCAAACATTTTATACATTATATCAAATTTTTGCTACATTGACCATCTGTTTGATGGCTTAAGGGTACATCCAAAGTGATCTGCCTAAGGGCACAGTGGGTGCTTAAATGGGGTTGTTCACTCAAGTGGGGGCACTAGCGTAATCATTCTTAACACTAAACAAAAAGCAGTACATCTTGTGAAAGATACAACAGAAAGTTTTCAGATTCAAGGCATAGGTGCTTTCTTGAAGAATGTAATGAAATGATTTACAAACAAAGACCAGAGTGCCAATAATTCTGACATCATACCTGGGATCACGGAAAATCACTCCATATTCCTGGCATGCTTCCCCTACAGTTGGCGTGTAAACAATTGGCATCAATTCATCTGTATGCTCCATTAAGCACCTGAAAAACAGCTTCTCATTTCTTGTCTGCAATGCACACAATTGTATGTATCTCTGAAGATCACTCTTATTCTGTCTAACTTCATCCATAACTCTTTGCATCTGCAATTCTTGGGTATTTATAGTTGGGGGTAGCAAGCCATGAATTCCAAGTATCTGCCTCTCTTGCATTGTGAAGCCTGTACTCTTTTGAAATAAAATTAAACTGCTTTTAAATGCACTGATACTTGTAAAACTGGGTAAAAAGGCTAGCATAGATGCCAAGAACCATAGTGACTACTTGAAAAACCTTTTGATTGTCTCTAGCATGATATACATGTTGACTTAAGAACAGCCTCATTAAAATATGTTCCAAAAACATCAAACTTTTTCATACATTCATTTTGAAAGGCTCTTGATATCAAAATGAGCTCAAGCAGCTTTCAAGCTTATGATGACAATGAATAGCTTCACTCAAAATCTTTCCCCCTTTGGGTAAGGGCAGGGAACAATCCCCCAGTGCCGCTATGTGGAAGGTATTCCTGCAAGCATGTATACTGCCAGTACCTAATTCTGGATTTCAATCTTCAGTGTGAAACATAACAAACATGCTAGCTATACATCTCCCATGGAGTCAACATAGCATGTGTTGTGGACCAAGGGGATGGAGGGAGGGCTAACTACAGATTTTTGTCTCAAATGACACTGTACACTTGGAAAATGAGTGTGGCATGACTGTTTAACTTTAACTTCATAGCACAATGTACAAGGTCAAACTAATTGATTTTGTTCTATGAGCCAAAAAATCAAGTGCACACTGAACTTGCACACCTGAGAACAAGTGCACACTTGCACACCTGACTTTGGAATGTTCACACACATGATCTTATAATATAGGGCCATACCTTGCATTTTGGACTGGTAGGGGTGTACCCTTAATTATTTTTTAATGGCAATGCCCCTCATTTCAAAGCAAGCTCCTTCACCCTTCTCCATGAAACGAAAATTGAAACACTTGGAAAAAGCTGAATGACAAACCTTGGTTAACTTTGGATCCCTCATGATATCAGCTCCTCTAACGGTTGGGATTTTCCTAACTTTCTTTTCCGTGTACTTTGAGCCATGCTCCAGCATATAATGCTCCGAACCCTCTACGGTAGCATAGTATCCACATTATTTTGCAATCAGTAATTGACAAAGTATATAAGAAACATATATAACATAGTACATAACGTACGAAACATAATAACAAACAAAATTAACTCTTTTCCCGCGGGATTACGAGGGAACTGCTGGGAAACACCCTGGTTACTTGAAAAATCTTGAATTAATGACCCTTGTCTACAGCAACTTTATGATATTATGTTACGGTAGGTGTTTTCGGCAGAAATGCAGGTTTCCCTTGCTTTTCAATCGTTAGCAGAGAAATGGATGGAAAGAAAGTGACTAAAGTCATCGCAAAAAGCCAGGAAATAGTACCATACACCAAAGAAATAGTACCAGAAAATTTTTCTGTTCTAATAAAACTAGGTTGTTGACAAGCGCAGTTGGAAACACTCGAGGATCCCAGTTACTAGCCGGAAATTCTGAGATTCCGTTACTAGCAAACAAATAAGACTGAAGGTGTCTGGTTGCTTTAGGCCCTGCAAGGCTTATTTTGGACGAGGCTTTGACATGTTGTCAACCTAAACTATAGTCTTATGACCATGCCTAAACATATTGTCTGCATTTTCACCTATATACAAATCAAAATCCTAGGTGGCAAAGCAGACTCCAAATAAAGTAGCTCCGCGGTCTATTTGAAAACAGTTAATAACAACAATTTCATGAAACTCTAACCATGGCTGGAAGTACTAGCGATATATCGTCGCTCTGCAGCTATATACACTTGCCCAATGGCATTCCGCCACGATGCGTACAACTGCCGTCCTTCATTTGCAATCCCATTTTTCGACAGCAACGAAATGCAGCGAAACATTTTTCAACTGTTTCTAGGGTGATATCTGTTGAACTCTACAATGAAAAAACAGCTGGTACCGAACCCTGAATGTGTTGACCTACTCCGTGAAGATTTAGGAAGGCCCTGTCCTGCACAGTCAAAACACTTGATATAAAATCCTAGATGGCCAAATGTAAACTCCTTGTATACGTAGGAACTCCGAGCACCAACGACCACCAAAATCCAGACGTGCTAACCTTCCATACCTTCCCCACAACAAACAATGGCCGCAAATCAATTACACGTCAAATTTGTGACTCCGTTGAAGTTTACGTCATTGAGAATTAAAATTGAATGCTTAGAAAAGTGACAGAAGAGATGAAAAGTTGAAAAATAACACATAGGAGCATAAAAGGGGAAGGGATGAACCAGGGACCTTGTAAAATCTTGTTTTTGGAGTGCACAGCATAAGCTAAAGTTCACAGGTCAAAGATCATGAGACCAAGACATTCTTTGACGAAGATTGGGCCAAGTGGCTTGCTAGAAAGTAATGCTCGAACCAGAAGTATATATGTATGAAATGTTATATATCTTTCTATATTATATGCTAAGTGCGTCTTTCTTGAATTGTCTACTCCTGTTGTTAGCTAAGATTTATCATTACTTCTAGAATGCGCAAAATATGCAAAGGTACTAAAAAAAGTTCGATAAGTATAGACTTGTTGGCACTGCATCGTGAAAATGCTAAGAAAGTGTTTGTGCCAGAGGTAGCTCATGGGGAAGGCTAGGGGTTATGGCCCCCCGTCGGAAGGTGAAAAACTAGTGCATTTTAGTCTACTCGTCGGAAAAGTCAGATGCCCGTCGGAAAATTCCTGTAGCCAGTGCAGGAGTGAAAGAGAATTTGCATATTTAAAAAATGAGTATTTGATTTGTAATTGGAAGAACTTTCTCTAAGACCAGATATAACTTTTAAATCAACAACATAGGCGTTCTCTTATTACACTTTAGGGCCCTCAATGTTTTGCCCCCTTTTTCCTAAGGTACCAACTCTATGCCACTTGACAAAATAGTAACAATAATCAGAAATTGAACTTCTCAACAGAAAAACATTTTCAGCATCATTTGCTCCTTTTTTATAATTAACATCGCCCTGTTCTTGAAGATGTAACTTTTTCCAAATCTAATGTGAAAGCTGGCATAATTTACCTATCATAGTATATCATTTATTTTTGATTTTTTCATTCGTTTATATTCACATCTATTTTTTTCTATAGTATCATAGTATAATATTTATTTTTGATTTTTCATTCAATTATATTCATATCTACTTTATTCTATAGTCTAGTTTTTTCTCCTAGAAACATTACACCATGGGAATTGAAGCTATTGTGATCGATCCCCAAAATAATGAAGGCTAGCAAATTGATTTCTAGGGGGTCTAAGGGGTCAAATTGATGTCTAGGGGGTCGATTCAAAAATTACGTAGTGGTAGGGGGTGGGTAGGTATGCACTATTTTTCTAACCAACTGTTACAGAAAATATAGGGGTATGGGGTGTAAAATACTTTTTTAACGTAACGTCAAACTTTAATGCAATAGTTCCACTTTTTCACTTACTCGGGAGTGCTGCCAAAACATACTCAAATAAACAAATAGTACAAAACCTTTTCAAGCTTGAATCTAGCACCATCCTAAATCATTCTTTAATTTCAGAGGCGATTTTGAATTATCTTTTGCTATACTGCATCAAGTTGCACTGTGAACTTTAGGAAAAAAAGAGGAGAGAGAGAGAGAGAGAGAGAGAGAGAGAGAGAGAGAGGAGAGAGAGAGAGAGAGATGAAAGGGGATGGACGCTTGGAACATCATCATCATAATCGTCATAGAATTCTTGGATGCACTCCTTCGGTGGGCAACTTTATACTTGGTCAGGATTCCTTGATGTACGAGCGGTCTTTAGAATCGTATTGGAGAGAATAGACATTTTAATAACTATTAACTTTTATCTTCATTCCAACTTCACTGTAGAAATGGCTCGGCTAGGTGACTCGCGTCCCTGCCATTGAATCAACGAACTCTAACTCACGATTCACATAGTTCTAGTTCTAATGCTCATCTTAACTTTACTCCTAGTTCTCTTCTAAATCCCAGCTCTCTACGAGGGGTGCGCTTAAATAATGTAGAAATACTGATACAAGTACTTTCACAAACTACTTTATCTGTCCTAATTTTCCATGTATAGCTCTGCACTTTCATTTATCAATTAGCAGTATGACAGTACTATGGCCATAAATCAAGGTTGGTGTTTGGGGGGTCTAATGTCAGAATGTTTCATAACAAAGAGCGGGGTATCATCTCGATTGTGTTACATAGGGGTGGGGAGTCAAGATGCCAATTTTTTAGCTTACGCATTTTTTGAATGATCCGCTAATGATGCCAGCTGGTGCTGAACCATGCATGTTGTATTCCGAAAGGGGCCTGGGCCTTAGTGGCATACATAGTGTCATTTTCAATGTGGTAAAAGGGAGTCGCTTCCATTGCATTGTAAGCAAAGGGGGACAGCAAGAAAGAGGTTAGGAAACACAGCCACTCAAGAGCTACTTTCATAAAAGCTACTGAAAAGGCTTCAAATTCAATAAAAAAAATTTGCTTGGAAGGAAACACAATTTTTTAATGAATCGAAGAATAAATACGACGAGAATAAGAGCCATGGTTCCGTTAAGACATTTTCAAATTATTGCTAAGACATTTCCATATTATAAGATAAGTCCAGACGTGTCAGACCCTAATTCCAGGGATCCATCATCAAAGTAATTAGCTACCACGATATTGAAAGTTATAGAAAAGTAGATGACAAAACAAATAAACATGGGGAACCTAGGGAGAACCAACATGTTATGAATTGTATTGAAATCTCATATCATGTGACATGGAACATGCGCATTGATGAGACAGGATTTACGAGAAGGGGAGTTGTCGATAACAAAGTGGAGAACGAAGAGCTTCGAGAAAACGAGGAGAGAAGAGACATTTTCAGTGAGAAGAACATTGTTATTGAACATTACGCTTCGAGGAAGCATTTGAGTTGAGAACTCTTGGACTTATTGTGTGTATTTTGTTGCTACAACTTGCTTTTCTTTATCGATATATATACTTCAAAACCCTCAATGCGCGGAGTTATTCAGTGAACCCTCGATTCCTCAAGACACCCAAATTAAATCGATAATCTTGGGGAACTATGAGCAATGTTTTCCGAACACAACAATAGGGTAAATGAATAAACCAAAACAATGGGAAAGGTAGACCATTAAATAAAAAGACAGCAGCTAACAAACAAACCTGTTTTGAAAAATATGTTGTTCTCATTTGCATGTAATTATTATATTTCCATCACGATACAACAAGCTGAAAAAGGCCATACCACGACCACCTTCTTAGCATTATTCCGGGGGTAATTGCGGTCTCCTTTCCATGCAAAGCGACGCCCATTGAAGATGTTCAAAATTGAAAATTACACAGTGAGTTTCGCCTTTTAAGACAGACATTTCTTTTACAATTGGACAACAAAGCAAAGAGAAATTCTTTGTATTGGCATATGATGTTGATTGAAAGAACCTATCACATTTTGGTTATGGATAAAAAGGAATTGGCAGATGCTGCAAAATAGCAATTCAAATAGCTTAAAAGCTAAAAGACAGATGTATTAGCCACATAAATTTGTACTTCTAAACACGTTGCCAATCTGAGTATGAAATATGAAATACCAAGCTGAACAACTTGATATTTTTTCGTATTTAAGTTCAATTGGCAACTCGAATATTCAAAGAAAGCGAAGCTATCGCTTTATTTTCCATTTCAGGAATAAATGTAATCCTCTCCAAAAAAATTTAGAGTATTCTCAATTCACGTTGTGGGCATTTTCATACATACCATTCCATTCCCTAAAGCGTGCATTTTTCTAGCTTTTTATGCCTTAGCTGTAAAAGTTAATAGGTTTGTGGCAATATCTGGAAATGTTCATGTCGATATGCTTCGAAGCTTGATTGAAAATGATGTTGAAACTGCTTTTTCTCCAGTTCAATGTTTTTGATTGCACTAAATGGCATTCCTACAGTCAAGGAATTTCAAATCGTGCAAACGATGGAAATAAATAAAACAATAATGGAAATTGACCTTGTAATCATGAATCTTCATCAACATATCACAAAATGAAGCTATCTAAAGCAACAATGAGCAACTTTTAAATTGTCAGATATCAGGAAGGAAATGTGTGAAGAGAGTTGTTTTAAGTAAAAGTTAACTACATCAAGTAGTGAAATGATATTGATCAAATTGAAAATTTTGCAAGAGCTCGTAATAACTGAGTGAACGATCAAAGAGTGAATACTTCTTCTGAAGTCAAGCAAAATAATCGATGACAATTTCTCAATCAAATTATGACACACCTCTAAAGGCTCTATGGAAAGAAATGATGGAACAATATAGGGAAGAATCGATTCTGTAAATTTCTAAGATAACAGAATTATCGGTCACTAAATGAAAACAAGAGCCACTGAGAATTTTTAATTAACACTGGCTATCTCCAAGAAATGGAAAATTCATTTGAAAGAGCATCTGGTGTGGACAATGCAAAAAAACTTCAATGATTAACAGTGGAAGCATAGATTACTCTACTGCACTCGCTTTACCCCCTGTCGGGTGACAGATAGAACACCCGTAATAACGCTAAATCCCCCCGAACAGGTGTTCGATTATAGTACTGTGTTCGAGCCCTATATAAACACAAGGAAAGCTAGATAAACTTACGCTTACAACGCACAGGCGAGAAGCGATCAAGAAGGCGTTCTTGCCCAAAGTTTGGATCTGTCCTAGTTCCAGCTTTGTGTGTTCTTGCTACAGCAGAGCACGTGTGCATAATTTTTGTGTGTATGGGGAGGACCTGCGCATGCGCTGTGACCTTCCCAGCTAAAATATCTAAAATTAATTTATTTTGTTCAATTTATTTTGTGGCATGATAATCATAGCAGGATATTGTCTGCATAAATGTGATAAATGCGAGGATGTACGATATAATTTGTTAGAAGAATGATTAAATGAAGTGTTTTGATATTATACAACATGGTAAGTGCAGTTTATAAATAATAATAAGACAATAAAGTAAAATGATAAATCATCTTAAATGGTACTCGTTCGATATATCATAAAAGTGATTTTGCATGAAGTGTAGTCATAGCATAATACTACACTGTTGTTAAACGGAATTATTGAAATATCGTATGGCAATTGATTTTTACACAGTTCTTGTAGCACCATATACAAATTCTACGCCGATGTCATTTTCTCTAAGACTGTATAAAAAGTCTCAGGATTACGATATTGTTATCTGCAAGAAGGACTGTCCATCGCATAGATTAGCCATCTGTATTTTCACAAGTGATTGATGAAGTCATATTTGATAAGGATTAATGATTTTCATCTGTTTTCAGCTAAATGATTGCAAATACTAAGATCATAACATTCATTCTAACTTTCTTCCATAATGTGATGTGAAAGAGTTTCCTCCACTAATTTACCTTCCATGGATCCAAAAACTCAACATTTGGCCAAGTGCAATATCTACTGTACGCACTACGATTACTTCCTTTTATTAGCTATAAATTTGTGTTATGACTTAGTAGGCTTGAATTGGCAAACATCTATGGTGTTACAATATCTTCTGCATACTGTAAATGGTCAAGTTACAAAATATTGTCATTTTTTCAAGCCTGTCGACTATATGTTACCTAGAGAGATTTGTGTTTGCATACTAAATATTGAATTAAATATCAGAAACTTAAAAAAAATTGCTACGAACTAATAATGTCTGAGTCATCAACTTTGGGCTGCATTGGAACAGATTGAAGATCTTAGATAGGAAAGCTTGATTTATTTTTCAAAAAGTGAATGAAAAAACAAGTTTCATTTCATAGTGTACAACAAAAGTAACGAAATTTTTTGCAAATTTAAAGAACCAAAGAAGGGTAAAAAAATGGCAAACTAATATAGTCTGAAGCTATTGTCGCAAAAATTTTGCTATCAAATACTTTATTTGTAAATAAGCAACATGTTGCAGTTCGCTTGTACCTAAAATGAAACCAACAAGAAGGAATCCCTCAAAACATTATTACTGGTTTGCTAACAGCAAGTCCACCTGTTCATTTGAAAATGAATATGTCTCTGAGCAAACTCAAAGAATTGCCTATGTTTAAACCAGTATGGCAGAAAAACAATAGGATACCAAACGACGCTAATGTAAACAACACAACACATAGAAAACGACACAGGATGACTGACAACGACAGAAAACGATAGAAAATGAAAGGGTAGTGAACTATAAAGTAGAGGGAATTTAAATATGTATGGGACACTCAAATTTTAAGCTCTAATGAGAATATATAAAACAGCTTCTCTTTTCAGAGAAAAATATTGTGTCACATTCTAGGTTGCACCATAACAAAACAGGCAAACACTAAAACCATAATACTTGTTTTGAGCTTGCAGGTTGATAAGAGAAATCCAAAGTACAACCAACTGGAATTAGTAATAAATTGCTTTTAAGAATCAATTCAACAGCCAATCAGAATGGGTGTAACAGAAGAGTTATCTATACAAGGACGACTGGGGGCATAGACAGTGAAATGACGCTGCTCTAAAAAACGTTTAACCACATCAAACCAACGTGAATACTTCTAGAACTGTAGAAGTATGGCATGATCAAGAGAACTTATTGCGCTTATATTAGGGGTATATACTTATACAAGGCTGTGTAAATATCTACGTAAATTTCACATCAAATAAATTAGCGCCAAAACTTCTAGGTCACGAAGAAAAGAAGAGAATAAGCAACTAATATACTAATAATAAATGTTATGTCTTCCAAAAACGGCAGCAGGTTCTTCCTTCTATATGACAAAAGCTACAGACAATGCTTTATCATCAACGCATTTACCGTCGCTCTTCAAAAACTTGTGTAGAAAATAAACCGTGCTAGCAGCTGCAGAAAGCTAATACTACTGATAGTTGGATATTGAAAACTAAACAAATTGCATTTCATGAAGATATAACAAGGCATAGAAAGAACAACGCTAGTATTTGGCTTTTTGTCATGATGATAGCGTACACAAACACCAGTACTAATAAATTTCTGGACAATATAAAAAGTGAGCAGCTCGCAAAAATAATAAGATCAAAAGTTTATTGCCAAATACAAAAAAGCTTTCTGTAGCCTAATGATTGCTCCAAAGGATAGCTGCTTTCTGTAAGGGTGATTCTCTCTTCCACAATAAATTAATTCCCAGCTTACTGGTTTCAAAATAGGAATTTTATTACAATTTTTGTACATAGCAATCAAGTAACAGACACCCGTGAACAGTTATTGTCAAACCCCCCTTGTCTAAAGAATTGAGGAATAATTTCTACTTAGTTCAGGTGTGCAGCTGCGGGCTGGTAGATTAAGATAATGAAAAAAACATCAGTCGCAAGACACCCATCTGGATAGAGATAAATTAAATCGGTTTGACTATTGCGTTAAATCCAGACAAGACAGACGATTGTTAAACTAAGTATAACACTTGAATAGTTCTACAAAAACTGTTTCCTGTTAAATTCTGAGACACAGAATGCTGTTTTCAAAGGTTTTCTTACTCTACTAATTGACTTAATGGCTAACTAAATGATGGATGTTTCGAAAATGGATGCAGCAGAAGAATTACTATGTGCCTGTACAGTCACAGTTATATAGAAATGGCTAATTATAGATCTAAACACACACACACACACACACAAACACACACACACACACACGCACACACACACACACAAACACACACACACACACACAAACACACACTCACATAAGGGATAGCTAAACTGTCAACAATACTTCTTGTGATGATGAATTTCTTAATGGTTGTAATCTACACTTCTAAAATCACTATCAAAATCTTGTCTTTACTTGTAATGACCATGGAGGTGTTAATAATTGTGCATACCATACCGTTGATAGCCAATAAAGGAAAAAGAACAGAAGGAGAATCTAAAAAATGACAGATTTTCTATTTACAGGTAGCTCCATTTCATCCCGATCTCTGACATATTTGCAGAAATTCGGTTATCGCAATGGGCAACTTTCTACTACAGCTTGTGCCTGACTTGCAAGCAAATGCTTCAATTGAAAAAGTTTGCATGTCTTTCACGTTCATTTTTACTTCGTCCATAAATGTTGTTGTTTTAGTGCGATGGTCTAACTTTGGCAATTCCATTACAGCTTTTTCTATAGGAGATTTCTTTGCATACAACTTTCAGCATGAACTTTGGGGATCACGTTTTTCTAGCAGATGTAATCAGCTAGCTCGTCTGTAAAATAAGTAAAACACAAGTTAAAAAACATTGCAAAAGAGTGCAAAGTAAGCAGTGCTGTAGGGAGAAATTTTCAAGAAAATTGAAAGCTAATGCAAAATGATTGACGGGTACTGTGTCACCTTAAGACAAATTTAAGTTGGAAAGTGACAACTGCAGGCTGAATAAGAAGTATACGAGAAATAAGGAAAACGGGTCCCAATATTGTAATTCCTCATCATATATAGTCATAGGTGTACCAGCCAAATTTGGTTTAGAAAGGAAAATACTTTAATAAATAAACAAATAAATAAGCAAATAAATAAATTATACTTACATATATATATATAGATATATCAATATATATATTATATATATATATATATATATATATATA
>WIPJ01067452.1:43678-65577 GCA_018155075.1 Cassiopea andromeda
GAGAGAGAGAGAGAGAGAGAGAGAGAGAACACTGAAAAGAGAAAATAAATATGCATGAAATCAATCTAAGCAAATGGTAGCAACAGATTAAAAGAAGGCTTTGACACACAAGAATTCAAATGCCTAACAAGAAGCAATGCTGTTTTGATACCTGTTCAACATTGATCAAACTTCCTTTATAGTCTGAGTCATCCAGCAATTGAATAGCAAGTTGAACAGATTCACCCTAAAAATTTTAGTAAACCAACATTACAATTACACATATCTTTGGATCTAGATAATGGCTAGCTAGGAGACAATGGAAATACTTGAAATGAATTCATTATGCATAAGAAATCAAAGCCAAGATGCAAACAATCTTTCACATTTCAATTGATGCTTCCAACAATATGGCAACCAATTCTGAAAGGCGAATGACATCTTGTCAGTCTTGTCTTTCATAAGGGAGGGAAAGATGACATATTCATTCTCAATATTATCTCCACCCATCACCAAGTCACAAATTCATTCTCAGTTGCAGGATAATAGTTTTTCACAACCAATGCTAAAAATTATTTGAATGATCCAATGATACTCAAGAAGAATCAACAATACTTCATGTATACAGAATTCAAAGGTAAAATACATTTCAGATCTCCCACAATCATACTGGTCAAGTAACTTGTTTTCATTTACATTTTTTACAACACAAGGCACAAAACTACTTCACCAGAGGCTTACATGATAATATTATAAAGATGGAACATAAACTATGACAACCCCTTAAATTGCATCACAAAATTTTTACTTCCTGGGATGATAGATTTGAGGCAAAACTTTCCTGCTTGCTAATCAAAGTACTTTATGCATCACATAACTACAGAAAACCAAAAATTTGCTTACCCGGAGATAGCAGCAACGACCATCACCTTTGTTGTTACCTTGATCATCTTTGTAAAGTTTGACTTTCAACTGGCCTAACAAACAAGACACAAGGGATGCAGTCTGATTGTATGAGAGTTATTCAATTACCCCATTATGATTTTATTACCAAATTATGATGCAATGCAGATTAAAGTTAAAAAAACTAGTCCTTTTTCAGATAAAGCTGAAAATTGCAAATGGTACTACAAACTAACCAAAAAACAACAAAAATAATGCTGTAACCATAAAGACATTTTAAAGTGCTCACATAAAGATGTAGAAATGAATAGAGCTACCTGTGTCAGGATCTTCCATTATAATTCCACATTTACTCATTAACTCTCCAAATTCTTCTTCTGTTATATCACTGGGTAGACCTAGATATATATGAAATACAGTTTCTACTAAGATAGTGTCAGAGATAATCAAGTAATACCCTGTATTTACAGAACACTCCCAAAATATATAGTAATGCAGTCCCTTGTTTATGTCTTAATCATATGTTTACTACCTATATCATACCTGAGACATAAACATTGTGATTTTTTTCAGGATTCATATCAAACCAGGCTGTGAATAAAACAGAAATAACAATCACTGCTTGCAGAAAAGTAAGTCTAATAGAGAAGTCTATTCTATCAAAAGCTCCAATATTTTGAAACTTTTTCAAGCTTAAGAGTGAAGTAGCCAGACATCTGACCAAATCAAATTACCAGTACAACCACACAAAGCTCATCTTACACTTGCATTCAATGCTTTTTAATATAATTATTCCGTAAGCACCAAAGTGAGAAAAACTAAGATGTGAATACAAATTTCAATGCGATGCAACAAAAACTGGGAAGTAAAACTCTGCAATTTTTTGGTCAGCTAATTAATATTCTACCGAGAATAAAACAATTAAAGATCACCTTCACTCTTCACTTCAAAAATGAATATTGATTAGCTAGGATTAAGCTCTCATTTTCAATAAAATTTACAACTGCAAAAATAAATTTAAAATACATCTTACCAGGTTCCTGTGCATGCCTCTTTTGACCTGCCAATTTTTTGTTTTTTTCTTCTTCCTATGAAGGTAGATCAAAAACAAATGAAATTATAGACACTTGTAGAGCTACATGCATAAGATTCTGACATTTTCTAACGCAATGATATAGGCCATATTAACACAGCAAACTCCTACTTGCAAACTCTTTTGATATGTGATTTCCATTAAAGTATGTTTATCATAACACACATAAATTCCTCCAGGGAGCCTTGGTTTGAAAAAATATGCTGCTGGGGACTGCTATCTAAAATAATTTTTTGTATCACCATTAAAACATATCAAAAGTACAAATATACAGACTATACAGGATATTGTGTGGTCAAAGCAGGAACGGACACAAAGACATCTAGTCTTCACTTTGAATAATATTTGTAATTCTTTAACTATTAAGAATTAAAAGTTTAAGCTAGCTTAGCAACAAAAAATGCAAAACAAGCTCTACATCTTGAAGCAAAAAGTTTGGTAGCCACTGGTCTGGTATTGTACTACTAAAAGTAAACTACTTAATCTGATGACTGAAATGCACTTGAAATGTACTTGGAATGTATTTAAAATACTCTGAGATGATTTGATAAATATTTGCACTGATATGTTTCAAAACAAATCTACATAAATCTACTACCTCTATTTTCTGCTGTAATTTTTCTGCTTCTTCTTTTTCCTTTGCAGCCAAAACTTCAGGTGGTATTGGCTCCCCAGTTTCTGTAAATCCATAAGTAGCTTGATAAGCAGCAATGAAATCTTCATCTACCTGTGTGCATGCAAATAGTTCCAATCAACTAAATCTTGCTGATATGTTATAGAACTGCTGTACTATACAAATTCATTGAATAGTACAGCAGTTGTGCGTTACTAATTAAAAGTAGAAAAGTGTTTCATACTTTACCAATTTTCAGCTCCAAAAATGCCTACTTGCTCAACTATTTTACTGGTCATCAAAGATTGAGTGGATTAATCAAGTGCTCAAGTCAACAGTAGTTGATTCAAAGATCATCTGGATGATAACTTATTCTGTTTGCTACTCTTAATGGTCCTTAATGCCAAAATCAACTGATGAAACTGATGCAATTGCAATTTCACACAATCTGTTAGATGAAGTCAACAAATACACCCAACGTGTGGGTGTAAGAGGGTTTTTAATATATATGGGCAGTAAGTATTCTGCCCAAAAGAACAAACAGGCTTAAAAAGTAATCAGAAACTTTGGTACTGCTCCATGGGGGAGGGTACAGCTGGCAACTTGCTAACAGAAAGACTGATTGAATTGTTTAATTGATTGGAACATTACTGAAAGGAAATTAATTGAATGCATGATAAGTTGACTGATGCATTGTTGTTGTGAACCAAGGGGCATTTCATGCACCTAGGTCTAAAGACCTCGTGAAGTTAGCTTTCCTTTTGGCATGGCAGTGTGGATATAGCCTAAACTATACTCTTTGGGATACTGGCAAATTGTAAATCTTGGCACATGGTTTTTTTGGATCTTTTCACCTCAGGATCATGTCAATGTTCAAAGCTAGTGTACACTTGAGAAGCTACAGATGTACTTCCAGCATGAGTTTGCATGGAATACATTCTGGGCAGTATATGTTTGTGTTAATGGTAGAGTGATTGCCTGACTCACTATGCTTATGATTATATATTCAATACAAAGCAATAAGCATCGTAACTAAGTCAATCACCCTATCACTAGCACAATTATACAATGTAAACTCATCAACCGCGTATATAATTAAATACTCCTGTCATTTTTCATTGATATAACGCAGCACTATGATAGTGCAGTGCCTTATTAAAATAAGCTTTCTCAACCTTAGGAAACCAAGCTCGTTTCTCTGCATCCCATTCATATATGGTTCCATCATTTGGATCTTCGTATTTGTAAGACTCAGCGGCTTCTCCTTGCTGCAAGTAAAGTTGCCAGGGCTCTGCAGTTTGTTGATTGCCACTTGGGGCTGTTTTTTCCCCGGCCTGCTTCAATTCTGCTAGAAAGTCCGCAGTCATATTTGCAACGTTCCCTGCATCAGGTCTCAAAGGTTCCTGGTCTTCGTTGCTATTGCCAGCCCGAGAACTTTCACCATTCCTATCTTCGTTTACTACAGTTTTCATAGTTGCTACAACTCCAACACCAGGTTCTGGTGTTTTGCCTGTAGCAGGGACGGCTTCATCATTTGAATCACTATCATGCTCGCTTTCAAAATCACTCATTCTAAAAAATTATGTTGAATCTAATAGTCTAACATCGAATAATCCATGCAGTGCTTTGCTTCGCGTCTTTTCTTCTGCAAAATTAGCTCGAACGTTGCTCAGTTGTAATGTACAATGGTCATCAGCAAGTGGCCTCGTAACCAAAAGGAGGATTGTTTATGGCGCTTTTCAAATTCGAAAACACTCATTTTAAAAAGACAGGTTATGGCAATAGGCGCGCGCGCGCGCACACACACACACACACACACACGCACACACACACACACACACAACACACACACACCCATTTTGCTGTCTTATGTAGACCTGTCAACCTAAAATTTTCAACGCTTGGAGATTCTGCATTTTTTTCGATATCAAAAGCAGGGAGATGTGGTCAAAAACCGGGAGATCACAGAAATTTGTTGAGAAATATACTTGATAAAATGCTGTGATCGGCAAACAGTTTAGGGAGCAGTCATTTTTAATGCTGAATACAGGGGTGGAAGAATTTTTGGAGAGGTGTCAAATTTACTTTCCTAGCTTTCATGGGTTGCTAAATTTTCTTACCAATTCATGATGGGGTAGCAAAATTTTGAAAAATTCCTGCTATAAATATTGCTTACATGTTAAGGGAAGAATTTTTACTTTTTCTAAACAAATTATGTATAAAAATGCTTAATTTTTATAAATAAACAATTTACGAGTAAAAATTTTTTGAAATGGTCAGTGAGTGTTCGTTGTTTCTTTGATTCCCTTTTTCTTTTCCATTTTCCTTCATATCCAGGTAACGCTTTTAGCTTTGTCAAATTTAGATCCAAATTGAGTGACACAAATAGCAATATTTTTGGCGTATGAAATTTTCCAAGCATCTCAAGATGGGGCTTCACATATTCTTGAATATAATGAATGGGGTACATAAACTTTTCCATTTGCCCAAAAAATTCTTCCACCCCTGTACCCACCATTAACAATGACAGCTCCCTTATGATAAAATTGATCCATTGACTATGAGAATGAGAAGCCTCTTCAAAAACTTTTGCCAATTGGAAAACCAATGTGACCATTACATTACACATTCTCAAATACTGAGGTCTGGGAACTAGTGGCTCTAGTAGCCTGGAGATTATTTTATTGTTCTGACTTTTATATAGGACTGTACATATCAAAACCAGTGCTGTTCGGTTCACGTTTTACGAATTCTGTACACGTTCAAGCTTTACTCTTAACTTATGTTTACGTTATCAATCGTCATGTCTGTAAATAGTTATATATGATATCAAGTTTTGTATATATTTATCTACGTGGCTTCTTTCTGGACTTCACACACCTATAAATCAGATAATTGTTTAATAAATCGCACAAAAACAAAAAAGGGATGTCAGAATACATATGAAATAGCAGCTAGAGAACCATTGACTTCAGCTGATGACAGTGGTGGCCCCAGGGGAGAGCTAGGGGGCTATAGTCCGCCGTCGGAACATGCGAGCCTACCCGTCGGAAGGTGAAAAACTAATTTTTCGGATATTTTTGGCATTTAAAGTACTCTAAAAACCGTGTTTTAGCCCCCTCTTTGGAAGAGTCAGCCTTCCCGTCGGAAAATTCCGAGAGAAGAAATATACTAACCGTGAGACCAAGAGAAAGTAGTCAAAACCGCAAGCCTCCCGACAAAACAAGGAGAGTTGACAGGTCTGGTTTTGTGCACTATATGATGTAAATTATTTCGTATTTCTTTTTTCTTATTAATGTCGACGAAACTCCGTTTATCTTTACCTGAAGGCTTATATTACAACACTATTAAGGGGTATGGCAATCTCGCTTCCTAATGTACTGGCTGTAAATCGGTGAAAAGCAAGCAGCAGATCAACAGAAAAGCGTAATCAATAGAATATTTCATTCCATTCGCATTACCAGAGACGCCGAGAGGGGGCAGGGGGGACAATTCGCCCCATAGCCTCAAGGTCCAAAGGGCCTCATAATACCCAATGTTTCAAGGTCCAAGGAGCTTCATAGTAAACCAGTAGTAATTTTCCAAAATTAATTGTTAGGACCTGGAAATTTTCTGCTCGTATCGCTCGCAGGGGGCCTCGTCTTTCTCTTTTTTGCCCCGGACCCCCAGAATTCTCTCGGTAGCCCTGCACATTATAACATAAATATACAAGAAGAACGAAATGGCTATAGATTGAGATAATTCTATAAATATACACAATGATAATGATAACTAAATGGAATTGATAGAAGGCTATTATCTACCAAGAACCACGTGGAGGAAAGGGGCATAAGATGGGCACAGGCAGTCTTATCTTTAAAAATTGATATCCCCAAAACTGTTAGTCATAATGATAAATGATACAATGTTCATAAACCCATCAATGTTATTCTATGAGGAAGTCACTCCTCAAAAGTAAGATTATGTTGGTAACTTTTTTATAGTGAATTCATACACACTATTTCTAATTGTCATTTCAACAGCAAAAGATAAATTGAAAGCCAAGAGCTCTACAGGTCGCAAAAGCTTTAGAAAGAAGAAGATATGGGGTTGGCGTCAGGCAATTGTGAAACTGACATAACATTTTCATCAATTGAACTTCAAGTTGAGTATATAGCCCTGTTTACGCTGCACAAACTAACCTGGGTTCGCCCCAGGTTAAAACTAACTCAGGTCAGTTGTGTTCGCGGTTACACTTGTGCGTTCCAAATTTGTAGTGTAAACGAAATCTGGGACGAACCCAGGTTAGCTTGCTATCAACGCGTGCGCAGTAGGGAAAAACATAGTAAGAGAATTCTTTTACTAACTGAAATGTTCTTTCCAAGCCATCCTCAGCCTTCAATCCCTTTGCAAACTTCCCAAAGATCCGCCTCTTACAAGTTAAGTTGAAGCTAAATTGTTTCTTCGGCCCGAATCCTAATATGACCTGTAAAAACTTACGTATCTTTCAAGCAGCGGTTCTTACATTGTCTAAGTGCACCGCACATATCTAATTCATTGATTTCTACTGTTCTGTTGATATGTACACGGCACTTTGTTAATTGAGCATGCGTAGAGGAAAAACTAACCCAGGTTCGCCCCAGGTTTGCGTTTACACTACATTTTTACAAAACTAACCTAGGTTCAACCTAGGGCGAACCCACCTCTAGAAGTGGGTTGAATCAACCTGGGGCGAACCTGGGTTAGTTCGCGTTTACACTAAGAAAAACTAACCTAGGTTAGTTTTAATCTGGGGTGAACCTAGGCTAGTTTGTGTAGTGTGAACAGGGCTATGGTAATTTGCAATATGAATGAGTGAGGCTCCGTAGATTTGAATGACAGCAAGAAAACAACGTGGAAGGGACCGTTAATTATTTACAGAGGGGTTGGTATCGAAAAGAAATTGGTTGGGTGAAGAAGTATTCTGATAGAACAGGGTTGTGAAAACACAGTATACATTAGAAATCCGTATAAAAAGAACCCATTTTTATAAGAAACTTGAGGCTGAAATTTCATTGCTTGAACCCTTTAGATAATAAACCCAGAGGCCTAAATGGGGATGGTTCTTATATAGCGGATTTCATGCTGCTGATTTAAAAATTCATGAGTAGAAATTTTCATAGGCTGTCTGTGCTTTTCAAGTTGCACAAAATATGACAAGATTAATATACAAGACTTATGACTTTAAAGTGTTCTTCAGGAATCATCAATATTCTGCTGCTGAAAACACTGTAAATGCATGTAAAGCATGTGGTGTATATAAGAACCTTGTTAAGAACCTTACAGGGTGGACTTTAGAATACGAGTCCACAAAGAGTCCAAAAATTAAGAGCCTATCCAGGCTGCTAAGGAAAAATTTATGCTCTTTTTTGCGAGTTTCTACTGTACTATAGCATAATCTGGTTAGGAAAGATGATTTTATCAACAGGAAATGGTTCCCCTTTGGCACCAACTCCTCTGAAAATAACAAGCAGTCCTTAAAAGTGCAACACGAAATGCTAATTATGACTCTTGATCACTTCCAGGAGAAAACGCAACATGTACATATACGATCAAAAAATTGATTCAAAGCGAACACAATATTTCAGATGAAACCTATTCACAGTCAATCATCACTATCATCGTTAGAATTGTTTTCATCTTGCTGTTGACTTCGTCTTTGTCCTATTTTCAAACAAATAAGAATATATGGAATATTTTGTAAGATACTACAATGCTAAATGAAAAAGGATAATGTCAATTGTCTAATATCCAACTAAAGCAGACTTATATGTTCTTGGCTAGACGGCTAAAAGATATGCTTCTTCAAGTACCTATTCAGAGAGGTACTGATGAATATTCCTGACAACTCAAAATCCCAGATGATTCAAATCCTAGAAAAAGCTGACTTCCAATCCATAATTTATTAAGCTCATCTCAAAAGCATGCTATATATATTAAGCCTAGCGCACACAGCACGATTTTTGTCGCTGGCAACAGAGATCTTGTCTTCAGTCGTCGGCGACGAAAAAGAATTTCTAGTATATTTGATATTGAAGATCGTCGTCAGCGACGAAAATATTTTATATGTGTTTCCCGCACACAGCAAGTTTTCGTCACCAGCGACAAAAATCTTCCTCCTCGGCGACAAAAGTCGTGCTGTATGCGCTAGGCTTTAGATGTAGCAAACTGCTAATAATATTCGACAAACATTTCGGGAATGTATAGGGTTAGGGGTATGCTGAGCTGAATAGGGTTATGTTGAGTTGAAAGGACGTAAAGTCGTTGCTTACATGAATTTTATAACCTTTGAATATAGTATGGCTCACTTGTTTCTATATCCCAACAATAAAGCATTTACTACAGCACGAAAAAGCGGCAACATTCTTTTAACATACTGAAAGCTTTTTTCGTCCGACACTCGTCAGAGTATGAAACATCGGATAATGACCGAAAGGTTAACCAAAATATAAAACATTTGGTGTCTGCTTGGAAATGTTGGTTACGTGAATTACTAAGTAAATAAATCATTTTGAAAAAACTTCATGGACTTGCAACAAATCATATAAGCAATTTTACTTCGTTCCGTTAACTGTAAACATGAAATTTAAAAAAAACCAAACATGGCGTCACCAAAGAATGAAGAAATAGCTTTTGTTGCAATCTAAAGTACCTCGAACGCGACTGAGAGAGGCCAGCATTCTCAACATGAACGAGGCTGGTACTGTAATTGTATCTCTGCTCTCTTCAAGCATCTGTTCATTGCGACTGATGATCTAAAACAAAATCAATGACTTTCAAAGTTAGGAGCGTATGCAAAGATAAAACATATTTTCGTAGCAACTACTAAGAGAGTGTTCAAGACAAAAAAAGACATTACTAATTCATAAGCCTATGTCAAATTTGCTCCAAGACCTGAGAATTACTCCCAAAATTGCATTGTCCATGGGTCATGAGGCGCCCCATAGTCTTCCCCATTTTTGATTTCCAGAAAAACTAAACATGAGTAAACTTAGGAAGGTCTTTCCATAATGCATCTGGGAATTCCAAACAGGTCTGCATTTTACGCAGGCCATGATAACAAAACTGTTCACCATTGCCACGAAGTAGCATGGGGAGTGATTTTCAGTGTAGAGAAAAAGTTCTTTTCAAAGGGAAAAAAATACAATTGTGTTAACACTGTACCTCCTCCACATTGGAGAGAGCAGCTGGAGATTCCAACACTGGAGCCCAGACCTTAATATCGTAATCAATACCACTTGTGGCCAAAACTATGGAGAGAGGCAAGTAGGCAGTAACTGTACAATGCTATTGGAATACGACGAGCAGAATGTAAATGAATTGACAAGCCAGCAAGCCCACAAGCCAGTAAGTGAAATGATTTAAGATCAGCTACTCATAAAAATAGATCAATATAGGCATCAATTATCCACTCGATCATTGAAAACATTGATTAACAAACAGCTTATGGAATCACTGACTGTATTGATCAATATACTAATTATTCCCAAAACCTTATAATCAGACAGTCACTCAATCAATAAAGCAATAAATCATTTATGCATTGGGATAATCGGAGAAAAATTACACGTAGCAACGATGCACTTACTGGGATCGAAAGGGTGTGGTTGCACGCAGTTAACGACATGTTTGTCTCCTTCAAGCAACACGACCAAATCTCCGGATTTTTTATCCCAAATAAATACTCTGCCACAATCACTACCACTTATCACATACCTATCACCCCAAAAGTTTGCCTCTTTGATCTAGAATAATTAACAATCGATGAACAATGAGAGAAAATAAAACAGCTTGCTTCCATTGCACTCATTCATTTCAAATGCCTGAGGAGAGTAGCCCTAAAGTAATTGCTGATTTTCGAACGGCCATCTATGAGAACTTATGCAAGATAAAATATATTTATAAGCTTAATTAACAAAAGATCTATTGAAAGAATTACATAAATTAAAAATTTTTATACTATATTTTTATATTATAATAAATATTGAATGTGCAAAAGAGTAACATCAGGGCTGTTCCTATTTAATAATGAAAAGTTAACAACACCTACTGGCCAATTCTATAAACTGAATGTACAGTTGTGGTTTGATTCGCAAAATGTGCTAGAACAGTCAGCAGTAAAATAGCTGCAGCAATTAAGGTAATTGGTAAAGTTGAAGGACAGTAATACAGTGATAAAATATCCTAATCTTGAAGGCAATGCTAAAATTGAAATTTAGTTCCATACCATTGTTCGTGCGTTTCTGTGTCCTTTATAGCACATCAACGGCGTTGCCATGTCAAAATTATGAGTCATGTCTTCTTCATTATCTGCGTATGTTTCATTTTTTTTCTTTTGCAATCGAAAGCACCTCTGGATTCTCGTCGCTGCAGCGTGCCTCCGTCTAGCTGAGATATCTCGAAGGGGCCCAATTTGTGTAGAGCTTGCTACATCAGTGCGTGCCCCTGATGGAAGTTCTCTCGCGCTGGTCTCATTTGATGTTCCTGGCCTTCCCAAGCTGTCAACTTCTGTAACATGACTATCTGCAGAAGCATTTTCAGCAGATGCATCGTCATCCAAACGCCTCTCATTTGAAGTGCAGTCCATAGAAACTGTTGATAATTTCATCTCATCAAATTCCTCCTCATTACCCGTCACTCTATTAGGAAGTGCATGTGTAGACATGAAAGTCTCACATTGATCATTTTTATTAATAAGAATGTCGCTCTTAGCATGGTCCTCCTTTTCAGCAGCTATGCTAACTAAACTATTAACTTTACTGTGTAGGTCCTTCGACCCCTCTACTGCAAGTTCAGTCTTGACATATCCTGAATTTTCATCAATATAATACATTTTTTGAGCAGTTGTTTTTCCATCATTATTTGAGTTGCAGTTTTTAAGACGTTCGTTTTCATATTCACAATCCTGGTGGGTGGTTCTACAATTCAAATTTCTTTCAGTAATCCCATCAAGCTCAACTTCATTTGGGTTTTTGTCCTCTGCACCAGTAATTGTGTTGTATTCACTAGAATGGTTACTATTAACTGAATCTCGACAAGCAGGACTATTTTCAGTTGATGAATTTAATCCGCTATCATCCGCCAATATTCTCCTCTTTTTTACTTCGAGCGTGTTTTGTGAATCTAACATTTCATCAGAATCCCCAACAATTCCTAAATCTTCAGAAGGAAATAATGAACTACTTTGACAGTTCGTTGAATTTGGTGAAATACTCTCACCACCATCAAAGAACACGTCAGCTTTCACCTCACAGGTGATTGTTTGCTTCCCTTCTTTAGGATGTTTTAACGATGTGCTTTGCTCTTCAAATTGAGCTGCATTTAGCGGCAACAAACAAGGAACTGCGTTTCCATTGATTACACTGGCTTTACCAGAGTCCAGCGAACTACTAGGACTAACTGAACAAGATTCTTCAAAAACGCCATCGTTAGAGCCGCAAGCACACAGTTGCTGCCTGCCACTCAATGTCTGTTGGGTTTCAACTGAATTATTAAATTCCCCTTCGTTATTTATCAACTTTTCTGCAACGTAATTCGTCTTTCCTTCTTGCTTTTGAACTCTGTCCAGTAGTGGAGCAGCTTCTTCAACATCACAATTATTATTTTCAACTTCGTCAAAAATTCTACCAGATGGTTTGTCATTACTTACTACGTGAAAGTTAGAGATGCTATCACCAGTCTCACTTCCGTCAAGATCTAAGACTTCTACCATATCTTCCACTGGATTGATATCATCATCTTTCAAGGGCTCATTCATCACAGTACATTCTCCCACTTCAGAATTTTCAAAGGTTTCAGGCTGTGGAGAACACGTAGACTGATCGGTATTACCTGGAGAACCAGAGCCCGAAATAGATTCATGATCACCTTCTTCATTTGTGCCACTTTGACTGTTCGGCTGATTTGTACTCTCGTTGAACGCATCTTCCAACCAACGGCTGAATACGTCTGAAATCCTTTGCATGAGCGAATCTAAAAGAAGGTGAATTTAAAACCTAAATTGTTACATGTATTTAATTCTGGGTAGTTACGTACAAAAGCATCATTGTTTAGAGAATGTATCTATTGGTCAGTTACCTGCAAAGCAGAAAAAAACTTTTTTAAATATTTCAAGTTACCACAATACAGCATTTAACAAATACTGCAAGACCAACCCACAACCAAGACAGGACAATGACAACGCGGGAATGAGAAGGGATGTATCTAGCTCTACTTGAATGGGAGTGTGAAGAATAGGTTTAGATGAAGCGCACTTACTAATTAAAAAATGAAATCCATGAATTTATGGAATTCCCTTGAAAATTGGAAGTGTTGCAACAACAAAATGGGATAATGGATATGGAAAACCCGAAATTGAAAGTGTAAACCCGAAATTGGAAACCGAGCATTGGACGCAAATAGCAATGTGCATACTTGTATTGTTCTCTTCCCTATCCTGTTCATTTTCCGGCCTCGCATTCGGTCCGGTGTCTGACCAGTCGCCACGTAAACGAAGTCGTTTTACAGGTGGTAAATTTCTGGATGAATCTTCGCTAGCTACGCCGTTGACTCTGTTTCGGAGCGCTTTGCCATTGCTCATTGCACTGCACGTCGCTCTTTTTTGGATGTTTGTTGAGAAGAGGTACACATAATCAGTGCAATAGCTGACAAGAATCTCGCTTCCAGTCTCACTGCAAAATAAACAGAATCTGTATCTAAATCTGTAACTAAATCGAGGTTAAGCAATGCAATGAACACTGATCTAAAAAAAGACTGGATCGAGTATCTCATCGTTTCTCATTCGAGATTACGAGCCCCCTTGAAATGTACGTAGATTCAATAGGGGAGATATAAACCATTTATGAAGCTGAGAATTCAAAAAATCAAATAACATCCATTTTCCAGAGGTGCTGAGACTATGCAAAAAGCATGCTCACTATAGCTGGCTGAGCTTCAACTACTTAGGTCCAACTTTCTAGACTCCTTTCAAAACCAAACTGATCTGCATGAAGGCAGAGCTAGTAGTATGTACAAGTCATGCTGATGATGTACTGGAAATTAAACGAAAAAGTCAACGAGCTTTTAAAGTGATCTCTTTGCCAAGGAGGCTATTCATGTCTAAACCATAAACGTGAGAGGCATTACCAAAGAGAAACTTTACCAGAGGTCATTGATACATGAAGGGCAAGTGCCCCTCCTTTGTGCTGCCTTCGGTCCCTGCGTGCATGAGATGAATTCCAAAGAGGTTACGAAACAAACGTTCAACCTACTTGTAACGCAAAGACGTAACACGACACGATGCTTTCTTCAAATCCGGTGGCTTGAATAATGCAAGAACCCCAGAATCTTGTTTGGTACTTTTCCACAAATTGCTACGTTCTCTTTCGGTGCAAATTGCTCGCATGTCATAGATGCGAACGAAACTGTCCTCGCATCCAACAGCTAGGTGGTATGGCATTACAGGATTCACCATTATCGATGTAATAGCATTCTGTCTCTCAATTAGGATGTCCTACATGAGAAAAAGGCAGATTTAAGCCACGGATTATCCCATCAATAGCTTACATCATTTACCGTCATAAATATCCTACAAATCCCCTCCATAAGTCATATTCCCCATCAAGAAATGTTCTCCTGCGCTATTACTTTCTGTTGTATACAGTTGCATAGAGAATTTATGCAAACAGCATTTATGATAAAAATGAGTTAATCCGTATTAGTGTACTCAGGGAGGGAGGGGGTCGGAATTTCTCACCAGTCTACAACATAGTCCTGAATATATGGCCGGAAAGTGTCACAAAATGTATGGGGACAAAGGTACGAGTTTGAAGGGCGTCGTTCAAAAAGCCACTTCAAAATCCCAACAAAGGCCCCTATATCTATGGTCCTATAAATGCCTCAGTTTTTCTGGGAATCGCTTTTCATAGGACAAAAGAACTCAAAGTGCGACTCTGTTGAGATTTCATAATTGGCTTTTGCCTGCCTTTAATGTCAAATGTAGCTATAACGGCCATGAGTCTATGTGGTTGTATGGAAGATTCTGATCACAACCAATGATTTACCCAGCATCAGTGCATATCAGTACAACAGATCTTTAATACTCAGGACCGGTATCATAGTCAATATTTTCAAACGCTTTAGAGCAACTGAACACTTACGTCTCGGCACTCTTGGCAATAGCAATTACTTTTAACACGCAAATCAAAATGTCTGATAGTCCCATCCTCTCCACAGGTCAGAAATGAATTTGGATCACCTGGAATTACTGTAAGCTGCAAAAGCAAATTAAAGTTAATCAGATCTGGTATGGCTGCCGATATGTAGCAATATTTAAACCTCGCAAATTTATATTCAAACTTCTCACAATTGCAATTCAACTTTTGTATTTATATTTAAATTTTCCACATTTATCTGATGCTATAATGCAAAACTGTCATTTTATGCAGCTTTATTTACAATAGAAATCACAACCAATAAACACACATGATTTACATGATAATGAAAGAGATATTTTCCTTAAGGATTAGGGGTTTTGCAGCAATGTTTTGTATGTGTTGCTACCTTTCTGCTATAGAACTCCTTTCATACCCATGCTAGTTGTGACATAGCTGGGGGGCAAGGGGGCAGCTGTCCCCTCAATCATGAAAAGGTTGGTGTTAAAGAAAGACTCAAATCTGCAACAAAATAAATACATTGGAAGGTAGCTTTGAAATAGCAAGTGGAACTTCTCTTTTCTATCTGGAAAATGATGTATCCTTATATCCAAAAAGGACATTTTCCAAAGACATAAAGGATGTGGTCTAACAATTTTCTGGGGGCTCCGCCTTCTGACCCCCATCAAACTGGCTTTCTTCATATCAGATGGTACTTCAATGCTGGTTATGGCAGGAGGCTATGGACTCATACACCCAGCTACCTCCCTAGTTACCCTCCTGGGTCCACACAATTTTTCCCCTCCCCATGGCCCCACCCAGTTGTTCCCCCCAAACCCCCCAAGAGATGCAACCCTGGCTACACCACTGCATGCTAGAAGCTAAAATTTGGTGTGCCAGCTTTTCTAACTAGGCATTTTCCCAGATTTGACAAACAAATGCAGCTTCTGGGAAAATGCCTTCATGGTAAAAGTTGGCAAACAAAACAATATTACAATAACTGAACCCAAAACAGAACCAAACCTCATATGTAGTACCAGAATGGCAGTTGAAATAGTTCTGACCATGATATGTTTCAAAGCCTACTTCATTGTAATGTACCATTCCTCCACCACAGCAGGAAACAATCTGAAAGATTAATTCCGAGGACTTTCATATCTTCAGAGCAAAGAGTTTGATATTTAGGATGTAAGATACTTCCATGGTGGAATCTACTCATGCACTGTAGTTCTAGATGTTGGAGTGCAGTTCTAGAAAATTGATATGTAAGCTATTATAGCACACAGAAGCACAACCAAATTTCCCTTTCAATACGCACTGAACTGCATCATACTTCACTGGTGGAATATTCACTTTATGAATTTAGCTGTTTTTAATTATTACAAAAATATAGCTGTGTTATAATTAGCATTATAGTTATAATGTATAAGATGGCTTATTAATGTAGAAAAGCAGCAATGTAAGTTAGATGACATAACAGAACAAATTAACTTACTTTCCTGTCTGATGACGCTGGTAGGAATCTTGCACTGAAAATGTTGGCACGGTGTCCAGATCTAATTGACTCCAAAAGCTTATAAAACAAAATATGCATAAGAAAAGGGATCACATGTTTGTGAAAAGTAAACTTTAAAGAAGTGGTGGTTTTAAGGGGGCCAAGGGGACCACAGCCCCAGGCCCCATACATTTGGTAACCCAAAAAGGGCCCTGTACTTTCGGAAAAAACCTGAAAAGAAATCAGAAAACTATTTCAGAACTTAAAGGTGTAATGTATATATTTTCATGATGTGAACTAATCATACACATTCACTTCACTTGTATTCATTTGTTTTGTGCAGAATACATGGAATCAAAATGTGGATGTGCCTTCATCTTGAAAAGTAAATCAACCACAGGACAAAGCAGCTTCTCACCTTTAAAGCTTTAGCTCACTACACTTTCTGTAAATTCTGCTTCAAAGCTTAGTAAAATGGCACTATAATGAAATACTGCATTTGAGCCCTATAGTAGGCCCTGGATATAAGAGAATGTCCAACACACTTTCTGTCACTTCTGCTTCAAAGATAAGTAAAATGGTGCTCTTATAAAATACTGTATTTCCAAAAACCAACATCAAAATACCATTTTCCAGCCATCTGAAAGCCTTCATTTAAAAACATTTTCTCCTGCCCCAACCATGGTATGTTCCATAGCAGACACTGAATAAGGGAGAATTTCTAATGCATTGCAAATCTTTGATACCCATGGTTGCCCTCCTGCCTCCATAGTGATCAGTGACAATAGAGCAGTTTACTGACAAGGTAGATTTGGATACATTTACCCTTACATTCCCCAAGCAAAAGGAAAATGCAAGACACAAGAGTGATGCAAAACAATTTCAATGGAGAAGAACTTGAAGAATGCTCTTCATTAACAAAAAATTTTCAATTAAGGGCCCCACAGATGATTCAGACCTTGGGCCCTTCCATCCCTAAAACCACCACTGCCCTTAAGCTAAATTCTGACATCATTATGACATTATAATCTGTGCAAGTGCCCTTATCCAAACTTCTGCCCCCTGCCCTATTAATGCTCCAGTATCCCTGCATAAGAATTCAATGTCAACTAAGACTGCATTAACATCTCAAAACAAACATATATCAGTAAACTGTGTTGGAATTCAAAACAAAAACACTTTGATACAAAAGTAAAAAATTTTAAAACTTTGAAAATAGCTAATCAGTGAAAATTTGCAAGTAGATAGCAAAATGCAAATGGTATTTGTCTCATCAAATTAAGATTAGAACAAAGCTTACCTTATTCTTGCCAACATCATAAATATTCAAATGGCAATCATCTGAACCAGATAATATCTTATCCCCACTTTCATTCCAAGCAATGGTGTTTACCTGGATATAAAAAGACAAGATTACTAAAGCACAGTCTTTGATACAGCAGTGCATTAATAATCCCAAATGGTCACTCTAGCAATACTCTTAAGTGCCTAATTGCTGTCCTCCAACTAATTAATTGTTGAAAATTTTTCCAAGGTTCCCCACCCAGGACTCCCCAACTATCAGTTTTTTGCAAAAGGTTTTCAAAACATGTTTGAAACATACACTATGAACAAATCTTCTTGTCCGTTAGCGATAGTTTTGTACTCCTTACATTCTCATGACCATAGATGCCTGATTTATGAATGTGAAGTGCTATGCATTTCTTCTACCTCCACCCCCACTACTTATTCTAACCCAGTGCTTATTAAATTCTTCTAATTTTTCCAGTTCCCCATATATTCTGACCCCTGAGCAATTAGGGACTCAATAGTACTAAAAAGCCCATGCATAATAAACCTGCTAAAGTACCCATGAAGTTACCAGGGTGTGGGATAGTTATAGCTCTTAGGTTATCAAAGTGAAATAGAATATGATAAAAGATAGCAGCTGGAATGCAATTAAGTAGATATAAAAAACATGTGGCAATATCACAGAATTTACAATAGAGTAAGAACCAATGATTTGAAAGAAAACAATAGCACTACATGTCTATAAGACTCATCAAATTAAAAAATATGTTCTGAGCCAGAGGAGCCCCACAAGTTATCATTTCTGGAGATGGCAAATCAATATACACTTACACAGCCTTGATGTCCAGTGAGGACCCTCCATTTTCCAAGTCTCTTGATGAAATCAGTGCTTCCTAAATAGTTTTAAAAAATTAGCTAAGCTCTTTACTTTTCATCAAACATCAGGTACTTAGAAGATCATACGAGAGAAAGGATGTACTGGGGACAAGTGCCCCTCCTGCCTTTTTGAGGGGAGCAAGCGTGTCAGAAGTGACATGCTTGAAATGTAATGGCATACTTTACAATGTTAACTATGGCGCAACAAAAGTCAACTAAACTAGCAATATGAGTGACATATCAGGAGCCAAAAAGTTCTTGGCCAATATAGCTGAGCTATGGTCTTCAGTCTTTTTCATTCATGATCCCCCTTAGCCCTTTGCCAAGGTGCATTCCATGCACTTAGGCCAGCAGATCTCCGGTGTGGAATTTGTTTTCCTGTTGGCATGGTGGCATGGTTACCACCTAAACTATAACCATTGGTGTACTATCATAATAAAGTGCAAATCTTGATGCAAGGTTCTTTGATCTTTGCACCTCAGGTGTATGCCAACCTTCAACCTTGTTGTACAACTGAGGAGCTACTGGCGTAACTCCGGCATGAGTTTTACACAGAATGCACCCTGGCCCTACTACTGTTCCAGCATGCCCCTGTGTGGGGTCAACCACTTGATTCAAGAATGATTCCTGAACCTTGAAAGCAATGTAAAGTAGCATGTACCTCCAGTTTAAGTTAGGTGAGGCAAATTCATTACAAATGCAACAGAAAGTATAAAGACTTGCCAATTTCACCAACCATAATATTAAAACACTTTCTGTAAGGAACTCAGCTTTTGTCACATATTTTCATGGTATCTCTTGAATTTTACTAGAATCTCTTTTCATCCCTATAGCAATTTATTTCTATTTTTCCTTTCAAACTGCCTAAAGACACCTTTAAAGATTACTTCAACATATAGTGTTGACAATACGTTTTATCAACGAATTAAAGCAATATTGAGGTTGCATATTTCGCTCCGATATAATAAGTTGGAGTTGCAAGCTACTACGCTAATCCAAACCCATGGAAATTGAACACGATTTATTTTAGACACAGACGTATGTCACAGTTGGCATGTGATTGAATTTTCCAAATAGATTAATGAAGCCTTTCCGCTAACCCAAAATATATCTGTGCGGTCAGCCCTAAATAGTAGAGCTGTGGTGATACATAATGAAGCTTTTGAGGCTATATAGCAAAGCACCGTGCCCAATTGTTTTGTCAAGAGATAACAGTAAATATATGGACAAAGGAGTCCTTTCATACCTCTAGCAGCATTCAAAATACTCATTGGCGATGAAACTCCAAGCTGGCGGCCATGAATCTTTGGAAACACTTCATACTTTTTGCTTCTCGGCATGCTGAATCCGATTGTTTTTCAATTGTCCAAATACTCAATTAATCTATTTCAACAGACAGCTGCAGGAATAAAGCACTTGCGCCATTTCGTAATATGGATTTCATTTTTGTTTTCTTCGTCGGTTGATATCGAGACAAAATCCTGCGTAGCAGATGTCTGCATAGCTCGTGAACTCTCTTCATGCAAAAATAAAAATGGCAGATCAAAAGGCACAAGCTGCGGTAGCAGATGAGGGTAAAAGAAAACACAGAGGAATCCCGGAAGCTGTTTTCTTGGTATTTGATGACATTATTGTAAATATGTAGATACAGGGAATTAAATTCGCGCTTAATTAAGCTTGGTTAATTTTTTGTTCATGATGCCATTTAAGTTTCTTCAACTTAATAGTTTATGCTTCTTCTAGTTTATTTATGGATGCATCGTTTAGGCTGAAAATCATGCCAGGGAGTAAGAAAGAAGACTCTCATCTACCTTTCCATTCCAAGGCTGGTGTTAGAGCTCACTTCTCTTAAGGGCCAAACGGGAAACTATGACGACAAGCGTTTGTCGTCTTGAAATTCCTGCACACTGGCTAGATATAGGTGTGGCTAACAAAAGCCTTATATTGACACCATTATTTTTAAATAATGATTTGACTGTGTAAGATTTCTATGTAAGAACATAATACTGCTCAGGGCCGCACCTATTGATAGTCTTTACTGATAAGTGGCTTAACTGGGTTTGGTTTTAAGTAGCATGTGCTCTCATCTAGAAGTCTACTGCTGTCCAAGTAGTTTATAAAAACAATGGTGGCATGTTATTTCTAGAATCACAACTGCCCTAAGGTTTATTGAAATTATTTTCATATATTTAAGGAGGGTAACCATTCTAGGAGTGCTCATATTCAAGGTGGTTTCCACCACAAAATGCATATAATGTTGCAATGGCAGAATAGTATGAACATCTTAATTAGTACATATTTACAAGAAAAAATCAAGCTGCTTACAAGAATCAACCTAGCCAGTACACTCTAGAACACTTTACATTTTGCCTTCCACACCAAATTTGTCATCAAAAAGATCCATACTTTCTAGTCTAGCTTTTTTCTAGTCCAACTTGTGGGATCCTTAGCATACTGGAATCCTATTATAGAATGTGGTATAGAATAGGGTGCTGTAACATATAATCTTTTAAAATCTTTATCATAAATTGACTGTCTGAAAACTAGTTGAAGCTAGACCAAACTTTTTGGAGCAGCTTTTGTCTCTGCCTAATTCAGCATAACTACTATGATGAGTTTTGAATAAAAAATTTCTTCAAGTTTGCAATTTCATGCTTCTAGCTCTTAAGCCTATTATTGTGAGTGAAAATATGTAAAATTAGATAGTTTGCAAGTACAGAACTTGTTGATCTTTTCTCTGCTTTTTAGGAAGATGTAGATGATTACATGAAATCACAAGAAGGAAATGGTCCAGAATCAGTTCTTGCCCAGCTTGATGAGCAATACCAAAAGTACAAGTTTATGGAAGCAAACCTTACCCAAAAGCAACTCAGGTATTTTTGCAGACACATTATAATCCAGTGGTAATACCAGGATGATTTTCTATGAAAAAGGTCCTATGACATCAGGGCTGCCAGGAGAATTTAGAAGCCCTGGAGCAAATGGGAAACACAAGGCCTCCTGTGAGTGAAGGATCCTTACTTTATGGACCCCCAAGACCTTGAAGCATTTGATGTTATGAGGCCCTGGGGAATTTCGTCTCCTTGCTTCCCTCTTGGCGGCTCTGATGGCAGCGTAGGTTCAATCTGAGAACTATTGTAGCCATTCAAAATTTTTTGGAGAACAGATTGAAAAGTAAACATTTTTGCTGTTTTGTGCTGTTGTTTCAATGTAATTGTTTCTTATTCTTGTATGTTATCAATTACAGCAAAGTAAGTCATGGGAGTCAGCTTTTTATCCTTTTTGCTGATTTTTACATAAACATATTATCTCTTACCAATAGACTAAAGGCACAAATTCCAGAGATTCGAACAACATTAGATGCAATTGACTTTCTGCAATCAAAAGATGTAAGTGTTAGATTGTGCTATTAGCAAGCAGGGTCATTACAAAATGTGACACAGGCAATTTGTGCAAAAGCCATCAAAAAGGGCATTAAATATGTGTACATACTTGGGGGGG
>WIPJ01067452.1:72927-97779 GCA_018155075.1 Cassiopea andromeda
CCCCCCCCCCATTTATTTTGATCCCCTCTCCCGTTTATCAAGTTTAGGAATTTTTTCTAACCCCCTGTCTAATAGGAACCCCCCAGTTTATTTGGCACTTGAGAGTAAGCATATAATACCCTTTATCTTATAAGCAAGAAAACAATGTAACTTTGGCCATTACTCCCTGCTCTCACATTTACCTATCCTCAGTAAATTAAACCAGAAATTAAAGGGTTCTTGCTATCAAACTTTGGTACTCATATCATAAAACATAATTCATTAACCATGTTGACTGCGTCCAAACAAAACTTTTCTCGGCGTTGTTTCACTTCCCCCTAACACTAACTTCTGCATTTCTTTCGCTAGTCTTTATACCCAAAAAGCAACCTTAGTGAAGTAGAGAAAGATACAAATTTTTGCAAGATCAAATAAGAACAACAGAAGTCAGTATCCTTAAAAATGAATTTTCACCCAATAGTTCTTAATTGTTACATTTATGTATTTATAAGTTATTATAAGTCACATATAATATCATTATGCCAAATGATTATTGCTACTGTGTTTGCTAGCTGTATTTTTGAGATATGATTCTTGTTTTGTCTCTTTTTGATATCGGCAAAGATCTAGGTGTTTCTACAGGTGTCTCAAAATTCAACCAGAGCACGACAAAGCGGCAACATTGTAAGACATACTTAAAAACTTTTTCATCCGACACTCGTTAGAGTATGAAACGTCGGATAGCCACCGAAGTATTAACCGAAATATATAGCCAGATTAACCTTTCGGTCGCTATCCGACGTTTCATACTCTAACGAGTGTCGGACGAGAAAAGCTTTTAAGTATGTCTTAAAATGTTGCCGCTTTCTGTAGTACCAACAGACTACTAAAGTGTTTCAAAATGCACAGTTGAGGACTGTACAATTTATGCTTCTCTTATGCTGGGTTTACACTGTAGATTTTTGTCTATAGATTCAGAAAATCATCGACGAAAGGAAACAGTCGTATTGATATTTGTCTACAGAAACCAGGGTGGGAAAACTATTTACGAGCTGTAATTACAGGCTGAAATATGGAAATAGACACGCTTGAAATATTAATCTGTTCTTAGATGTTGAAAGAGACGGAAAATGAGCCTGGACGACGACATTATATGAATCTTTCGGCTAAAGTCTACGAGAAATAGAACATGTTCTACTTCATCGACAAGCAGGTCATCGAACATGTTCACACGCGGCTCCTTTTTTGGCGCATGCCGACATTCTTCGTTTACTCGATGAACACGAGAATTTATAGACAAAAATCTATAGAAGGAACCCAGCATTAGCGTGTGTTGTCAATATACAGTAGAAAATGGTTAATGCTTCAGAAATAAGTGTAATTATTCTTTAAATCTTCATTTCTTTGCACCGAAATATAATTTTTTGTTGTGATACATTAATCTGTCAACAGAATGGACGTATCTCGAATCGGGTATCTCGAACAGGTCGCGTATCTCGAAAATCAAGTACAAGTGTTATTTGTACTAGTGGTGTGACAGATTTCGTGTTTCAAGCTTTGATTTTAATGCCATCCTCTTCCTTTCAGTTGTTTTTTTGCTTAGCAGTAACTAGATATGGCTAGAGTTTACAATTGGGATGTAAAGCGAAGACAGAAAGCGAAATCCTCTTAATGAAGAAAGATTAAGAGATAATGAAATACCCCGTATGATGCCTCGATTGATCACATTGACCATGGCAACTGCAGATGAGTCAGTAGTGGTGTTCAGAGAAGAAATTTGTGATA
This sequence comes from Cassiopea andromeda, assembly GCA_018155075.1. Taxonomy (NCBI): domain Eukaryota; kingdom Metazoa; phylum Cnidaria; class Scyphozoa; order Rhizostomeae; family Cassiopeidae; genus Cassiopea; species Cassiopea andromeda. The sequence continues at coordinate 74,692 of WIPJ01067452.1, forward strand.
AATAGAATAACTGATATTGTGACACTGTGTATTAGGTTTTAATCATTATCAAAAGTCAAACACACTCACTGTAAATCGTTACTTCATGTTCTCAACATTTTAAGATTTCGTTTCAACTTATGCTGATTTTCAAGAAAAACCTCAAATCACCTTAATGCTACATTTTCGAATTCATGAGCAGTTTCGTGAACTAGGTATTGACGTAGGAGCTGGGAGGAACAAGAAGCAAGTGCTCCCCACTTTTTACAAACTTTTAGTGAAGTACCCTCTTCACAGCTTGAGGATGAGGGTGCACCGTTTTTGCATTTGTCCCTTGAAATGAAGTGTGATTTCTATTCTTTGCCCTTTTCAGCATATAAAGCAGACCGTAATTTTTCGTACTTTGATGTCATTGCTCGAATGGAGTTCAAGATGAAAGATATATATTTGAAACTGTATAGGTGCAAATTCTTAAAGGTGTTATTTGACACGTGAGCTTCCCTATTGCTTTGGCAAAAAAAAGTCGATTCTGCACCATTTACTTATCACAAGATACTTTCCAATCCAATTTGTCTCTCCTAATCCCACCTAGCTTCAATGTCAGTCATGTGTGCCCCTTCCCAACTTTTTGAGTGCTCCTTACGACCCTACACTGAAGTGTAGGTTTTCATTCAATGCACTCTATTAAGCAGATCGTCAGATAGAGTCCACGATAAAGGATGTAGAGGATATTCGACATTATGCCTGCAAATTAGTATCAACGTCACGCTTAAGCTTCCTTTCTGCATTGCCAAAAGTCAATTCTGAACCATGTGTTCTATTTTGTCTTTAGTAATCCCTCGCATCTTCTATGTCAGTCAGCAATTTTCATCACTTTATGTTGTCTGAAGGACGGAGCTCATACAATCCTTAGACAACATTTGTTGCTTTTTCCTTCTTTTAATGTTATTCCACGTTGCATCATTGTAAATTCATGCCACAACATCAAAAAGTGATTGCGGAGACGAGAGAAAGTGATTTTCATGGGAACAAAAACGTCAGGTTCAGCTGGGAAGGTCTTGTGAAGCTACGAGATAGTTTCTTTCTGTTGACAATACGAAAGCCGTGGATTATATTTTTTGCTTTTTATCGATGTTTCACACTGACAATCTTCTGTCGATAGAAGCACCCACATATTTTTTGAGCACTACGCTAGTGCCATCTGCCATCTCTGAATATGCAAATATAGATCACTATCAATGAGAGCGTATTGGATATAAACGCGAAGAGCACAGTTGGTGCTGGAAACACTAAGTACAGTGTATTAGCTAGATCATAAGCCTCGTTAGTCTTAAAGTGTTCCATGATAAAGATACAAGAAGAAACAGCTACTGGTGAATGACGGGAATACGAGAAGAACTTTTTCTCACTAGATAGAGACAATGCTACTAAGGTAAGAATTTACAAAAGAAGTGCAAGAAATAGAGAGGCTTCAAGAAATAAATATTAGTATCGGATTCTTGATGTGGTGGGAATGGCAGCTTTTGATAGTTGATGTCCTCAGTGGTAAGTGCAGTACTCTTCCTTCAATGTAAGTATCACCGATCGCCTATTTGAGCAACCTTGAGACGATGGCATATACACTTCGTACAGCATATAGGTTATAGAAATGTTCAAAATATCTTCAGAATGTGATTCGAAATTACATTTATGCACAACAAAGCAGCGAAATTCTAATCAAAGTAGATAGGGAAGGAATATTTGACGCAAACTGCACATCTTGCTAGGTTGGAGGGAGCTTTCCAGTTACCAGCAAACGTAAGCTAATCAAAAACTCGGAAGCTGTCTTGGTCAGCAAACTCGGTATGGTCAGCTCTGGTGTAGCGTGTGCCCTCCATTTGCCTGTAATAGATATTGCATCTACAATCGCTAACCTTGCTATGGTCGTTCATATATGGAAAAATAGAAAAACAAGCAAGAAGATAGATATGCTTTTTGCAGCACTTGGCTTGTCAAATTTCTCCTTCACAATATACATGATTGTCAGATTTGTCACGGTCCGCTTGATAGCTTTTAATGATACGAAGACATCACTCTTCGAAGCTGTGTCTTTTGGCTTGTATACGATACTAAGCGATCTCCATTTATCTCTGAATGTAGCCATTGCGTACAGTAGATTCTGTGCTGTAGCACAACCAAGGAAATACTCCGAAGAGAAAGAGAGGTCAAGATTGCTGAAGAGACTCATTGCAATCACCGTAGTTGGCTCACTTACTTTGGGGATGGCAAATGGAGTTGTTCTTGGGTTTGTAGGAATTAGATTAGTTCGTAACTGGATTGAAGCTGCATCAAGATTCATCACATATGTCTTGTTGTGTATTATCTATGTGAAGATATTCCGTAAGGTCAAAGCCCATAATCAATCTGTCGCAAATGCAGTAAGTACGGAAGGGCAGGTGGAAAACAATAGCATAAGTGAAAGGCATCAAAATCATGAAAAATATCTCATGAAGTTATTCCTTGGAATTACGATTAGTTTTCTTGTTTTCAACTTACCCATCATGATCATTGGCCCTCTTACTCCCGTCCCTGCTGACTGCGAATCAATGGAAGGGAAACTGATTACATCAGCCTTTACGTTCTTTATAGTTGGAAAGGCTTTTGATCCAATGTGGTACTTCTTTCTTTGGAAGCGTAGCAATCGGAGACAGCCTGTGCAAAGAAACCCTCAAGAAATGGAGATGGCCAACTCGTAATGTGAACAATGTGGGACGTAATTAAATGTTCATGAAACACAACTGTACTTGCTTTAGCTTGATTTATGTACAATTGTATTGGTGTATAATTTTTGTATAGCTTCATTAATTGTATTGTAGTGCTATATGACACGGAAGGAGCTTAAGACAAAATTGATAGCTCTTGCTTGAGCTTGATGCATGAATAATTGTATTGTTCTATTATCTATGTATAATTTATGTAATTTATGTGTAATTGTGTTAATTCTACTTCATTGATTGATGTATAATTAGCGAGCAGCTGTTATCATAAGTCCTCGAATAAACCCCCAAGGGCTTAGTTGCAAAGCATAAATTTTGGGTAATTCGAGGCACGAACGGGGGGCTTATTCCAAACTTCGGTATTTTCGTCAAAGGCTGACATAATAGCGACATAATTTTCTCAATCAACCAAATAAAACAATTACAAAAGGCTATTTCGCAAACGAAATTTATTATCAATAACTTTTTTCATTATTACCACGAGAATCGAGTTTCTTTTTGGTTTTTGCATTCAGTCAAAGGAAGTTATACTGTATATAGATTAGGGCTTCTTGAAATAATGTAACACTGCCAGTTCTAGAGTAGATTTCGTAGTTGTTATTAGAAATTGTCGTCGAAGGATTAGATTGTCAAGTGGCTTGAAAGAAGAATTCTATCTATTGCATTACGAAAGCAACATCGGCATTAGAATTGGAGTTAGAATCTCGGGCACTCAGTGCTTGACAGAGACTGTGCGGTGCCGAACCTGTTTGCGTATTTTGAGCTACGTACTTTGGCTCCAAGGATAGTAGAGCCGATAGAATCACGCTATTTCTCAGGGGGTATTCTCTACCTTGTGTGTTTATCAAGCTTTAGGTAACATGCGTGTTTTATGATTTGTTAACTTGTGTAAAATTAGATCTTTGTCAGCATAAGGTACAAATCGCTACCGATGTCATTAGCTTTCGCTAGCGTCGTATGCTTAGTAGAGTTTAAATAGAGTTGTTAGGTTTTAGATCAGGGTGTCCAGTTTGGCGTATCGCACACCAAATTTGGCTATTTTGGCTTCTTTTTATGTTGTGAAACTGTGAAATTTTTGTCTTTGCGTATTTCTTAAATCGACTTACTTCCTTGCTTCTTTCAAAAAGTCTACAATGTCAATGTTTTTGCTAGCCTTTATATCTGTAGTTAAGCTTTTGCTTAGAAGCTTTAACGACGGACATAAAAGTTAGTAACGTTTTGTGTGAATTAAAAACACTAGGGCCGGATCCTACCCAGGTGACAGCCATGTTCTTTCGATTTTTTCTATATATAAACATTTCTATTACCCGAAGTTCTCATTGATCATACTCTCAGGTGCCAAATAAACGCCTCCCCCCGCTTATTAATTTTTCGATTTTTATCCAAATCCCGTGGACCTTATTAGGATCCATTGTTTATTTATATTAAGGAAATTGGCTCTCTTTACAATCCTTTCATTTCAATCCCTTTATTTGTTAGTACTATTTACGCCTAATGTTCATCTCAAAACTTCCGTCCTTGTATAACAATTTAAAGCCTTTTCTAAAATTCCAACCTCCAGTTTATTTTGATCCCCTATCCCATTCATCAAATTTCCGAATTTTTTCTAACCCCCTGTTTGATAGGACCCCCCCGCTTATTTGGCACTTGAGAGTAAGCATATAATACCCTCTATCTTATAAGCAAGAGAACAACGTAACTTTGGCCATTACTCCCTGCTCTCACATTTACCTATCCTCATTAAATTATACCTGAAATTTAAGGGTTCTTGCAAGCAAACCTTGGTACTCATATCATAAAATATAAATCATTAACCATGTTGAATAAGTCCCAACGAAATTTTTCTCGGTGTTGTTTCACTTTCCCCTAACACTAACTTCTGCATGTCTTTCGCTAGTCTTTATACTGTCTTCTCTTCCAAGAGCTTGCTCAATCCCTCTTATTGTTATTATTATTAACTTTGAAAATAACTTTTATGCTATCTTCAAACCGATGTATAATTGTAAAGTACGAAAAACATTGAAGCTAAAGAAGGTTGAATAAAGCAATGAAGACCAGCAGCTTACCAGCATGCTACACTTGGTCATTGTTTCCACTGTATATAAGCTTAAAAGACAACAGAAAATTAAACTGCTTTTATTGCAAGGAAAAGCAAATTTTGGCGTTCATAAAATCAATTTTTTCTACTAAAAGCTTTCTGTTTGCTTGTACCAAAAGGTATGTTGAAGTCTGGACAAATTACTGTACTAGTTCTGCAGTACTATTCCATATAGGAATGGCAAGACAACTGTTTCATCGTGGATAGGAATTTGGATATATGCATGGAAACCAAACCGGAAAAACTTTTGGCGTATTTTGGCAAATTGTTATGTCACAATTGGCATAAATTATTACTAGGCCATCTGACAACCCGGGTTTGGATGATGAGAGATCTACCTAGGTTCAATGGCAGGGACATACGTCACTTCGCCAAACCAACAAGGTAGCTAAAGTTGAGTGAAAGATAAGCTATGATACAAAGAAGAATGTGTGTACATCTATTGTCTCTTTGGGTCTACCACGAAAATGCCTAAGTCAGTTTAATTATTGTACCCATTTAAAAATTTAATAGGGTAGGGATCTCGGAGCATGGAGGCGAAAAGCGGCAGCACCCCTCCTGCCCTTGTAGAGCAGAAGCAAGGGAGTTAAGGTGCCATTCTTATGCTGTCTACTGATAAAACTTTTTCACATTTTCTTCTTGCATTATCAATTCTCTTAGGCTCGACCTACTTCTATCCACTGGAATTCATCACCTTTCCTGAAATGCAACAATGCTTGTAATGATATGTTTGTGAAAGGCAATCCGTAGCTTCAAATTCTGACGTAGTTATGACGTCATAGTAATGCAAGTGCTCTTCTTCAAGTGCTCTTCTCCAAACTTCTGCCCCCTGCCCTACGATCGCTCCGGCGTCCCTGGGGGAGGGGAATGGCTGTAGCGCCATTTTCTCTAATACAGCTCATTAATCAAACATGATAAATTTCACTTTTGCATGGATCTCAAAATGCTTATTGAAATTTCTACAACGCAGGAAATCGTGCTTTTTTATAGTTGTTGCTTTATTTATGATACTCAAACTATGTCTGCAATTGTGTTTCTTTGTCATTAAATTATAGCTAAATTTTTACGTATCCACCACATACAAAATTAGCTAAGATGTAATGAAAAACAAGCACAATTGCAGACATATTTTGAGTATCATAAAATTTGATGCAATATTAAAAGAACATCCAACATTTTAGTTTTCAATGGTTGTCAGGGGCAGATCTAGAGGAGGGCCATGGGACATTGGCCCTTCCCAAATTGTAGCATTTCCTATAACACACCATAGCATTAAGACCCTTCTCTCATGAAAAAGAAAATAAAATGAGATCATGGTCCCCTTTTAGGTCCATCTCTGGTTCCGCTCCTGATCGTTCTTTCCGACTAAAAGACTCAAAGAGCTGAAGTACCGTACATTCTCCTTTTAGCCCTCCTCTCCAATAAACCCCTTTCCTGGACCAAGGACATTATTTAGCCCCCCTCTAGAAAATATTGAATACTACCAAGCGTAGGTGAGCTTTATAGAAGTGAGTAAACTAAGCTAGATGACGTTATGAAAGCAATAGTTCTCAACCTATCAAGAACTAAAGCCATTCATTGACTTACTACGGATAAAAAGGTTCTATATCAACGGTTAATACGCAATTTTCCAATTTTGCTTGTTCTACTGAGAACTAATGGTGTATAAACTAAACAATATGAGTGTTTTTCTCTATAACTAAACAATATGAGTATTCTTAAACAGCAAATATTTAGTTAACTATTGAAAACTTCCAAGACATTTATTAGCCCCCTCTTTTATAAGCCCCCTCTAGAGTGCTTTAAGTTAATAAGGCACACGGGGTGGCTTAATAAAGAATTTACTGCATTTCATAATAGTAAATAGAAAAGTTAATGGGCGGGGTGGCATAGTGGTTAGGGCGCATGCCTCCCGTGTGGATGTTCTACAGTTCGAGTCCGACTTGATGCCCTGACTGAATGCTCGCTCACTGTTCACCCAGCAGCAAATGGGTACCTGGTGGCAACACTGGAGAGATAAAGGCGGCGAGGAAAGGAACTGGTCACCCTACCTCACATGCCGATGGCTCAGGACTATGTCCTCTCTAAAAGACACCCCCCCTACGTACGAAAGTATACGGGACTACCTTTACCTTTAGAAAAGTCAGATTCCTTGATTCTACATCTTTGACTTCACGAGCAGTTTAGTGAACTGAAATGAGGATGTAGGAACTGGGAGGCACAAAAAGCAAATGCTCCCCACTTTCTACAAGCTTCTGGTGAAGTACCCCCTTTGCAGCTTGCGAGCTGCCTATTTTGCATGCGAGGGTGCCTCTGATTGCATGTATTCCCCACTTTTGTAGTGGTTCCTACGTCCTTGAACTGAAGTGTGAGCTTTCATTCCTTGCTCTAGATGAAGCAATTTGTGAGATGGAGTTCATAATAACGGACATATATTTCAAACATTGTAAATGCAAATTATTATCAATTCTTGTTTCCAGTGGCATAGTGTAACCTTTTCGAGTGGGTAGTCTATCATAGGGTGTGGCTGAGTGTGGCATGCCTGGGTCTAACTAGTTAATATCCTGTGCTATTCAATACCATATCCTGAATATCCAGCAAAACTGGAAGTTCTAACTTGTCTTCATCGGTTTGTACTACGGATTGTAACTAGGCTTTTAGCTGTTTTTGACTGTGATGTATGTAGGAAAAGGGTTCTTGCAAATCAGCTACGGCTGAAGGGCCACCCTATTTAATTGTATGATTTTTTCACAATATAATACAAGTAATGCCAATAGTAATAGAACAAACGTAGAACGCAATGCCAAGTGAATGGAAACCAAGTATCGACCTTGTCTAGAACATTCTACAAAGACATACCATAAAGTAATTATAAATGTATCAAACCACCCCTTTCATAGACGCAGGACCGGGTGGCACAAGGGGTATGTGCCCAAACTTTTTCACAACTTTTTATGAAAAGTGACCCTCTTCAGCTTACATAGTGCCCTTTTTGCATGTGAAGGTGCCTCTCAATGCATGTGTCCCCCTTTTGAATGCTGTCTGCTTCCCTGGCTCCCTTCGTATTTTGGTCAAGCTTTGGAGTCCTTTTATTCTAAATGTGCAAAGAGCGAGACGTTGAAAAACCTAGCCTCGACTACATAGTATATAAATGCCCTAAATATAGAAGTCTTACAAAGCTGAGTGATATTAATGCAAGGGTTTGGCCTCCCCTTATCAATAATCATTTTTATCAGCAAACGACAACGTTGAAAACGATTTTGAGTTAACGATGTGACGATGTCACCTGCCGCTGATTCCGCCATAGTCAACTAAGGGCCTGATTACGTGGGTGAGTTGACCCGTGTCTGGCTCGTGTCTGGCTCTGTGACCTAGCTCGACTCCCTGGTCAAATCCTTATTGACAGCTATGTCGCAATTACCTGAAGTGAGGCAACCCGGCAAGGCGGGTTAACTCGCTTTTTGAAAGTGTGTCAACCCGGTAAAACGGGTTAACCCTTCTCATGTAATATCGCAAACGTGTCAGCTTCGGGTTCACCCAATGCATACGGATGTGTTTTGACCATTTCTATGGCTTTAATCATGAATAATATAGGTGATATGGTTGCTGTATGTTCGAAGAAATTTACTGGGACTTCGAAAATGGTGGAAACTTTGATAAATTCATTGATTGACTTCACGTTTAGAATAGAGCCTTTGCAAATGGTATTTTGGCGGTGATAAACAATGTCAACACGAAGGGAAACAATGGAAAATGGCATGAATCAACACTATATCAATGTTCTGACATTTGCCCTAGGAATATTCAAGCGCGAACTAAGTGAAAATGGCCGTGGATAGTAAAAAACAAGCATTTGAATTGCTTTCAATCGGATTCAGCCGGGCTGGCTGAAGGTCATAGCCGAGGCAAAAGCGGGTCAAGCACCCCACGTAATCCCGAAAGTTTGGCGAGTCAGAACCGAGTTACCAGAGGGTCAACTCGCCCACGTAATCAGGCCCTAAGTTCATTCTTTACAATAGCAACTAGACAATAGAAGATAATGACTAATACCTTCCCGTATTGACAAGAGAACTTAATATCAAATGATTCTGCATACTTTTGGATTGTGCTAACCCAACAGCTCGCATTATGTAAGCAGAAAAAGAACTAAACCAAGGTGCTTATGTGTTTCGGGGAATAAAGGGGAATAATTCAACGTCTAGAGTTATATTGTTCTTGAAATTAAAACATTAAGAGTATAGGTTCTTCCTGAAATCGCAAAATCAAACATTGAGAACTTGGCCTACGTGCGACTGAAGCTGTACGAGATACCTACTCTTTTCACTTGTCTATTTGCTCCTACAATCACATGACATAACTGAACTCTGAATAGAAGTTGTTTGCTGAAAAGTCAGCATTTCAAATCTCCTATTCAACCTTTCACGTGTCGTATTTGTTTCGTTGTCTGTAACGTCTTCGCTCAAACTCCAAGTACTCAAAATCATTGTTTACTAGCCTCGTATGAGTTTTCACCAGTGTGAGTCTGGAAGCTGCTCAGCTCTCAGCGTATTTTGTCTTTGTTTTCGCTTATTAAGGAAAAATTTATTCATGAAATTGAACAATGTGATTGTTGGAAAAACGTTTCCAGGCATTCACTGCGTATTCGCGACAAACTTCTGTTTAACATGAAGTTGTTGTTCGGTCCTCCACATCATCTTTGCAAATCTGCTTGCTCACAAACGATTCGCGTCTTCGTACCTACACACTTTGAATATTTAGGCAGGTAAACACATTGAAATGTAGTTAAATTTGCTACTTCAATAAGCGTTTGAGAAAAAGTAACGTTATCGCAACATAATGCAGATTATTATTTTTTAGTGGAAATTATAGGGTATTCACTGAATACTTTGAATACCTTGACGCTACGCCACTGACGCTACGCCACTGCTTATTTCACGCTAAGCTTCCTTGTTGCATTGCCAAAGGCCAATTCTGAACCACGTGCCTAATTTGCCTCTAGTAGCTCCGCCTATCTTCAATGTCAGTCAACAATTTTCCGAATTTCATGTTACGGCGCTCGCACAATCCAAAAACAGCATACGTTGCTTTTTTCTCCTTTTAATGTTATTCCACGTTGTATCATTATAAATTTATGCCAGAACAGCAAAAGATGGCTGCGGAGATGAGAGGCGGTGGATTTAATACGAACAAAATCTGCAGGCTTAGCTGGGGAAATCTGTTAAAGCAGAGAGATACTTCTATAATTATTAAAACCTGTAGGGCTAATCATTTAGTATTTCAAACTACTGACAATGACAACCTACTTTCAGAGTGAGAAAATTCACATTTGTCTTTAGCTACTGTTCTAGCGCCATCTGCCATCTCTAAATATCCAGAGCTGTGTCACCTTCAAAGTTTATCGTGAGCCCCAAAGTTTTAAAGTCTTTCATGATAAGGAGACAAAAAGAAACAGCTACAGGCGAAAGAAGGGAAGATGAGGAAGATGATAAGAAAAACTACCTCCCCACAAGATAGAGACACTGTTTCTCAACGAGCACTGTGAGAAAGAAGCGAAGATTTAGAGAAACAAATTTGAGTATCTGATGCAGCTATTCTTGCATAAGAAGAATTGATGTGGGTAAAAACGGTTTTTGATTACATTTATGATAGTTGGCATCCTCGGTAACACTTATCTTGAAAATAAATGTACTATACTCTTCGTTCAGTGTAGATAGCACCAATTGTTAGTTTTAACAACCTTGAGAAGATGGCATATATACTTCGTACAGCATTTAAGTTATAAAAATGGTCGAAGTACCTTAACAATGTGGTTCGAAATTATGCATAACAAAGCAGCAAAATTCTAATCAAAGTAGATAGGGAAGGAATATTTGACGCAGACCACATATCTTGTCAGGTTGGAGGGAACTTTACGGTTACCAGCAAACGTAAGTTAATCAAAAACTCGGAAGCTGTCTTCTCGCAATGGTCAGCTCTCCTACAGCATGTGCCATCCATTTGGGTGTTATAGATATTGCATCTACAATCGCTAACCTTGCTATGGTCGTTCATATATGGAAAAATAGGAAAACGAGCAAGAAGACAGATGTACTTTTTGCAGCGCTTGGCTTGTTAAATTTCTCCTTCACAGTATTCATGATTTTCAGATTGTTCAAGGTCAGTTTGATAGCTTTTAATGATACAAGGACATCACTCTTCGATGCTGTGTTTTTTGGCTTGTATACGATACTAAGCGATCTCAATTTATCTCTGAATGTAGCCATTGCGTACAGTAGATTCTGTGCTGTAGCACAACCAAGGAAATACTCCGAAGACGAAGAGAGGTCAAGATTGCAAAGAAGACTCATTGCAATCACCGTAGTTGGCTCACTTGCTTTAGGGATAGCAAATGGAGTTGTTCTTGGGTTTGTACGAATTAGATTAGTTCGTAACTGGATTGAAGCTGCATCAAGATTCATCACATATGTCTTGTTGTGTATTATCTATGTGAAGATATTCCGTAAAATCAAAGCCCACAATCAATCTGTCGCGAATGCAGTAAGTACGGAAGGGCAGGTGGAAACTAATAGCATAAGTGAAAGGCATCAAAATCATGAAAAATATCTCATGAAGTTATTCCTTGGAATTACGATTAGTTTTCTTGTTTTCAACTTACCCATCATGATCATTGGCCCCCTCACTCCCATCGCAACTGGGTGTGACTTAATGGAAGGGAAAATGCTTACGTCAGCTTTGACGTTCTTCATAGTTGGAAAAGCTTTTGATCCAATCTGGTACTTCTTTCTATGGAGGCGTAGCAATCGGAGACAACCTGTACAAAGAAACCCTCAAGAAATGGAGATGACCAACTCGTGATGTGAACAATGTGGCATATTCATCTATATGGGACGTAATTAAACGTTGATAAAACAAAACTGTACTTGTTTTAGCTTGATTTATGTACTATTGGGATGCGCGTCACATCTATAAATAGCTTTCGTTTTCTACCTGCATTGCAGTATCGGATTTAGTTGCGGACAAACATTTGTTTTTCGCTTTCGCTCGAAGTTAGTTATAATATCGTTTGTCATGTTCCTCAGTACGAAAGGTTGTGCAGCTATAAAGAACGGTGCAACAAAACGTTGTTCTTTGGGTACGTGCGAGTCAGATTCAAGATTTAAACAGAAACTGCTTGAAGACACAGGCTCTGCTCGATTTGCAAAACCTGGTAAGTGGAAGATGGCCTAACTGACTGGGAGGAAAGTTGCAAGAGGGGAAAACAGAGAGGGCAAAATGTTGGTTGCATGCTTGTGGACGAAAAGATTTTTGTGAACTTAATCAGATTAAAAAAGATACGTACATATGTTCCCCGCATTTTTTAAAACATATTCTTTCCCTGCACAGCTTCCAAATCTTGCAACAGAAATATTGATCGGGATCAACCCAATCAAAATCATTGTTTACTAGCCTCGTGTGAGTTTTGACCAGTGTGAGTCTGGAAGCTGCCCAACTCTCAACGTATTTTGTATTTTTTTTTCGCTCATTAAGGAAAAATTTATTACTTCTCTTCCAACAAAAGTTAGTTTTGGGCATTTTTGCAACAAAATTGCATTGAACGCTTCATTGGCATTTTGTGTCTGGCCATGGAGACATTTAGAAAGAAGTTCATCTGCACTCAAGTCTCGAAATATAGGCTATATCAAGCTTTTTATTGATTTTGGGATGTTGATGGTTTTCCTGTATCTTGATGTATTGTTCAATGTATCCTTTTGATATTTGCACCATTCATCAACAGTTCTTGGGAATAATTTGTGCCGTTCATTTTCATTGTCAATTTCACTGCAATGTTACAATACTGCACCAATAGCTTTCTTCATGGCATACAAGTTCTCTTTATTTTGCATAATGGCCATTCCAAAGCAGCTTTGGATAGTAATAATGCATTTGTCATTTAATCTCCCTTTACCTGTTATTTGTTTACTGTCATCAAACTTTTCCCTTTATAATCATTTCTTAACTTTCTAAGCCGGGTCTGAATGTGTCCCACACATTCTAGTTTTACTGGAACCACACTTCCATAAGGGTTTGATCCCACAACTTTGCTGAAAGACTCAGTATCGCCATCTCCTAAGTATCTGGTATACCTGAGTCTATGTTTATCAACCGACTGTTGGAAGATACTAATAGCACCTGCTGCTTCCATTGCACCTGCTGATCCCTTATGATTTATTTTGCAAGAATGACTTGCCTTCCAGCAGTCACATTTGGCTATTCCTTATCACCTATCCCATATCTGACATTCTTTACAGTGTTTTGTCAGAACCTGATTATCAAGCACCTTTCCTTTACTGGATGTAGCTACCACTACTCCATTTAGTGATGCATGTCCTCTTTTCTGCCAAGTTCCATCAATGGCAACCTGCACATCTTCTAAAACTGCATTTTCATCAACTGGGCTACTTCTAATATCATCAGCAGCCCTTGTCAGGCAAGCATTTGCCACCTTTTAGTACCCCTGATACAGCTTCCCATTAATAGATGAGAAGACTGTAGGTGACATTGTTGGTGGCATGTTCATGCATGATGAAAAAGATTAAATTGCTTCATAGCCTTTTCCAATCTCCCTAAAAGAAAGAACTGATTGGACAGTTATAGAATAACTGTTGGGACCAGGTGTCCCATCATCCTCCAATCTTTGTGATGTGAAAAAGCCACGACTCAAGTCACGATTGCTAGAAAGAAACTTTATATTGAGAGACAGCCCCATCCTCCTTTCCTCGCAATTATAAACTGTAACAGAGGTAGAGCCACATTCTGGAGATTTTCCTATAACTTCTAATACAGATTTTAATACTCGAAAATCCATGAAGAAGTAGAAAAAGTCTTCATTTTTACATCTAGGAGAAGTAGTACATAGTTCTATCTTTCTTCCATGTACTGAAAGGGGCGTCTATATGTCATCTTCTATGATGCGACGCTTTCTGGATTGTGGTGGTTTGGTCGTCGGAGTTGATACTTTTCTTTGAAACTCATTCCCTTGAAACTTCCTCTTCCTAATTAGTCTTTTATCCTTCTTGTTTGCCATCGTTTGCAAAACTTCAATTAAATGTTAACGTATGGCAAATCAACCTTTGTCAAGGCTACTTACATATGCCTTCACTTGACGAAGACGGCATGAACAAGTGAATTTAGTCTCGTTTCTGCTTAGTATGCTCTTACCCGTAAACGAGATTCACTCAAAAGAGTTAAAGAACTGTTAGATTTTATTGTATTGCCAACTGAAAACTACTTTGTCCTGCATTTCTTGGCAAGAAAAATAGTGAATGAGTTGCTATGTGGTTGCTAAGGGACTTCATACTCCACCCCCTTCACTAATATCACGTTTATCAGTGCACCTAAGGACACCTGCTGAAAAATTTCCTTGAATACATAATCTACAATAAATTTAGTCTACCATTGGAAAATAATAAAAAATCTCAAAATTTCAACATTTAACTTTACAATGCCACCTTAAGGAAGAGAAAGAGGAAGGGGGCTAGGGTGAAGCCCCTGGAAAATTCTTTGTGTGTTACCCCTTTTGTACCCAAGAGTAAAATGTCCTTTTTACCACGGAAAGGGCACTGAAAAAGGGTACTTTCATTTTCTGCTACAAAACCCGAGTAGTTGTTCCTCTGCAATTGTGGATTGTGTGATATCATGAGAATTTTGGGAAACTTCAAACATACAAACTTTTCAATATCTCAAAGAAGCTATAAATGAGTAGCCATGACCAACAAAATTACATTTAAAGTCAAACATCATCCAATTCTTCTACACTAAAAATGACAGTCCTGTTTTATGTTTTCATCGGGGAGTAGAACTTTTTGAGAGCTCTGGATTTCCTACCTTGGATCTGCCATTTCCAGAAAATTTTGGTATGTTTTATTTTGCTGTCAATTTGATGTTTTATTTTTCCAACCCCCGGTCCTAATAAGGTCCGGTGGGTTGGAAAAAATCGAAAAATTAATAAGCGGGGGGGGGAACAGTTTATTTGGCACCTGAGAGTACAACAAGAAATCTTTTCACGCACACTTGTGATTTGAAAGATTTGCATGCTTAAGGGTTAGACTTTTTAATATTTCAAAGAAGCTATAAATGTCTAGCTATGACCAACGAAGTTTCAATTGAACACAAGCATCACCCAAGTCTTCTCCACTAAACATGAAAGTCCTGTTTTTGTGTTTCCATTGCCGAGTAGAACTTTTGAGAGCTCTGGATTTCTTACCTTGGACTGCCATTTCCACAAAAGTTTGCCATTGTTTATCTGGCTGTCACATAATTCTTTAACATTAGAAGGAAGTTCTTTCGCTTTAAAGACTTAGGTACCAGCCAGGAACAAAGGAATGACAAATATACAACATATTGCGCCCGCGTCAGATAAAATGTGTACCGAAGAACTTCGGTGCGCACTACAAAGTTTCCAGTCCGGTATACTCAAACCCAACACTAAAACACTACTTAGAAAAGGATGAATAAAAGAAAGAACTTGATCTAATTACAAGATATAAATGACTTTATTGCAGCAAATGGCGAAAACCAGTTGTCACATTTAGTCAAAACTAATATTGATAAGAATAAATTTACAATATGACCTTCAGACAGGACCAATTTTAGTGGCTTTGAATAAAGTACCAAATGCTAACAACAGGTAGGTACCCTTAAACTTGTAGCTTCGTACAGGTCACTGGAAAACAGCAAAACACTCACTATTTCTCTGCAACTGTGTACATTCACGATTTAATGCATACTGTTATGAAACAAGCGTATGGAATACTGCGTCATATTTCATAATGATAAGCAACTTTCATATGAAAAAAAGAGCTGCGCCAGCTATCGCAGACTGGGGAGGAGGATTTTGGGTGCCTCGCCCTAAAACAACAGCATGAGTTGGTTGCCACGCCCATTTAACAATCTTGCTAGAGGTCGCTCATCCCAACACTAAAATTTTCTCATCGAATTTGGACGAGTTAGAAAATTGATCTTGGCGAGAAGTAAAGGGGGGGGGGACAAGCCCACCCAGTCCCCCTCGTGGCGCCGCCCACTGATGACAAATGCCACTTTTGAGAATAGGGTAGATATATTGGCCAAATGCAGAAATTATATCCAAAAACACCATCACGTAAATGAGTCCTGCGACCACATATCCCCTTATGCGGCCTCTCATGCAAGACGATATTGAATCAGCAGTTAAACCATATTCACTATCGGCCATCACACTACCTTGTCTAAACATGAAACTTTACGAAATGTGGGTTAAGTGATTTTTACGTCAACAACCTATCATGGACACACAAAAATGTACAAGGTTCTTAAGTCTCACCTTAAACTAACATAAAATCTCAATATTGCTACAAACAATACAGAGTGCTCACACCTACAAAGATTGACGCCATTAAATTAAAGATATGCAAAACAGACAAAAATTAAGCAGTTCAATCGGCCTAGCGTCTATATGTGCTTACAAATCACTTTGATGCAATGACTGATTTTTTATAAGTAAAAATCAACATGGCATCTTCTCAAAATGGTACTTTACAGTTGGAAACAATAAATCATCTCTCACTATAAATTATGTCAATTTGGAAGAAATAAAGTTTAAACTGTGAAATAACAAATAAATCTGCATCAACACAAAAATCCTCTTAACAAACCACTATCAATACTTCCAGCAGTATAGGCCTCAAATCTTGATTGGCTAACAAAGGAATCACCATCGAAGGATTCCTGCCAATAATGTTGCGAGAATTCGTTCGAAAGCATCGAGAAGCGTGTTTGGTGCAATATTATTTGCAGGAATCCTTCGAAGGCGATTCCTTTGTTAGCCAATCAAGATTTGACGCCTGTGCTACTCCCACAAAATGTGTCGCATTATGAAAATTTATTAAATTTGCAAAGACCATCACCTTTTGGTTTATTGGGGGTTTGCTATAAGGAGCAATACTGCATTGGAAACGAAATGTAGCTTGCATGACACTGCTTTAAAACTATACGATGTAAAGGCTTAAACCTACAATAATGCTTAGAAGTTGATAAATCACATAATAGTTGTTGCAACGATAGTTGTTTCACAATTTTGGACTCGGCAAGCACTTACCATCAACTTAAAATTAAGGAAGCGTTGCATAGTTTGTGGGAGAGGCCTATCTTAAATAACCAGGTTCAGCACTTCGATTTTTCGTTAAGTTTCTAGCCCCCTTGTTTTCTTTATAACGGTTGTCGTTCGTTTGTTCGAATGTATATAGATATACTTGTTCTAATGATTAAACCTTTACTCTGCATTAGCAACTCATGATGGATGATGAATCTGAAACATGTATTGTAATATCAAACAAATAGTTGTCTTTTATCTGGACACGCCTACTCGTTCAGCATTGTCGAATCAAATGTAAATTGCGTAGAAAATATGATTTTCCTTCAAAAAGTTCAAAATTATAAACATACTACAAAACCCTCCTTATTATGACTTTCCTAATATGGGCAACGGATGCGCTTCGGTGTTGAAAACCCATTTGTCAAGTGGGATTAAATTGTCATCAGAGAAGAGCAGGTAAAGGTACTTCAATGTCTCTGCCAAGAAGAAGCTCTGCTGTACATCGTCATGGTTCACATTTGGGTCAGTGACATCACGAATTCCACTGTATCCAACACCAATATGACAATGTTTGTGGATTGCCTGTAAAGATTGAGAAATTTCTTCATTGACAGCATCATCATTACAGCCATCAATATTGGCAGCAATTTATTATCACTAACGCAGCTATCAGAAATAAAACAATCATCATTATAATCAGGGGGTAGATCCAGAGCTGGAATTTGGGGGGGGCATCTATTCCTTTTATTGTCTTTTTCATGCTAGAAGTTTTGTCAACACAATTGTTTGCTACAGGAAATGCTACCGTTTGAGGGGCATGCCCCCTCCCGCCCCCACTCGTTCTGCCCCTGATTACGGTGCCATTCAACTGTTACGTAACAAGGAGAAGGGTAGCTTAATTCACTGCAATACCGTATCACTCGTGTGGAGGATTGTATTATGAAAGGATACGAAAGAGGGAGGGAGGTCTTAAAAACGGTAAAATCTTGGGTTTCGTAACGGCTGAATGATCCCCTAACACTATTAAAATAGCAAATTGGGAATTTCATGTAATTAATACAATAACTAACTGCTACAATTTTAAACTTCTCTAGAAAGTAGGTAGCTTACAATGGCTACTTGGTGCAAAAACAAAGAAAAAGAAATTTACACAAGAGTACTAGAATTTCATAAGTTAATAATAATCATCATTATTGTTATTATCCTTATCTTTATGATCATTTTAACTTAAAGTTTACGTTTTACATACAAATATATATATATTTATTTATTTATTTATATTTATATCTTGTATTATCCAGGTACCCATCTGTAGACTACCTTTTTAATACAAGGTTTACAGTTGTATGTTTAGATGAAATATAAAATTAAAGTTTTCATGATAGTCATCATATTAATGGCGTTCTATTCTAATTCTTTTAGTAAAAAAGGCATAAAATCGAGTAATAAAAAAGGTGGATAAGAGTTGCAACATATTCAGGTGTCTCAATAAAGATTCCAATTTGTAGGTGACTGATTAGGAACAACAAACTAGAATCAGAACATCAATCAGCAAACCTGAGCAGCCTCCCAGCCCCATTCTCGGTATTTTGGGTCCTTGGTCACTCTCCACAACACAAAATATGATTCTATAACCTCAGGCCTCAGAATGTAGTACTTTTCGTTCATGCGCAGTGCAATTGCCTCATGAGGTCCTTCAAACCTGAAAGCTTCTGGTCCAATTTTTGTAGCTGTAACATAGAGGTGAAAAATACCATCAAAGAATATTTTCGGATCTCTGAAGGAATCAATATAATGTTTATTTCCACACTAGGATCTAGCCTAAGAAGTGCAATCATCCATCATCTACGAGTTTAAACTTCTTCAACGCAACTTCTGCTATAGAAAAACTCAACGACAATAGCTTATCCAAATGATCATGCAACCAAATAATTTTCGAAAGTTTGCACTTCAAAAACACAATATTTATGGCAACAAATTCTAATGAATAGATAAATAACTTAGTTTCATATGCAAAAACAAAACGCAAATTTTGGAATAACAAGTGCATTTGAAATGTAGCTGAAGATGAAAATAGTGAGAAAAGCGTTCATATGGAAGTACAACGAACGGTCTGAAGATAAAAACCATTACCAGTCCAATGGAAAAATAAACTCAACAACTATTCCAAAAACCTTTCTTTAATTCCCCATCACTACAGACCATGAAAATTCTCCTGTAAACCAAAACTGAAGTTTACTCAAATCTAAAATTCTTGCATTCCCTCCAATGTATCTATTTTTTGCACATACCATGCAAGCAATGTATGATAGAGCACAGCTTACCTGTTCTTGTGTAGGATTCGTGGCAGGTCCTTGTAATTTCCTTACCAAGTTCCAGGTAATGTTCCTCCATTCCCTTGGGTGCACCTTGGGCACCGAGTGCAAACATTCCGCCAGCGAAGCAAGCCTAAAGATGGAGAATACAAACATCAAAACACATATGCAAACATTACGCCAGCGAAGCAAGCCTAAAAATGGAGAATACAAACATCAAAACACATATGCAAACATTACGCCAGCGAAGCAAGCCTAAAAATGGAGAATACAAACATCAAAACACTTATGCAAACATTCCGCCAGCGAAGCAAGCCTAAAGATGGAGAATACAAACATCAAAACATAGATGAAAGCTAAAGCACAGAGCAACTTTTTATGATACAAATAATTAAGTTGAATTCTTTGTTGTGTTTCCTGGGTGCATAGGAATTACCTAAGGTTCTCTTCATTAAGACAATATGGGAGGGGGGTGGCTCTTGTACCATAAGGCCTGATACAGCTCATCAATTAACCATGATAAATCTCAGTTTTGCATGGATTTCAAAATGTTTGTTGAGGATTCTACAACTCAAGAAATCGTGCTAGTTCTATAATTATTCTTTTATTCAATGTAAATACTTATAAAAATTAAAAAAAATAATCACAATTTACAAAATTAGTTATAATTTAATGACAGACAAGTGCAATGCAGATATATCTTGTGTATTACAAAATTTGGCGCAATACTAACAGTGTGTGAAACATTCAGCGTTTCAAATTACAATGGTTAGTCTATTTTTCGACTAAAAAACCGGAAGAACTTCATAGCAGAAAGAAGGAAGGTCAAAAGTGCATTTGAAAATACAGTACCACACAAATCGTGGGAATCGCAACAAAAACGATATAAAGCAATTTTTCACAAGAGAATCAAACGTAGAGAATAATAACCAAACATTCTGCAAAGAATGCATCAAAACTTGTGATACGCAAAAGTGATCCGCAATTGCATTTCCTTGTCGTAAAATTGCGCAGAAGTAATCTACTGCTACATTGCAAACTAATCCAGACGACACTTGAAACAGTAAGTACACATGTGACGTCATAAACAATGCCCCGCTAGCTACTTGAGAGAGATCAAGATTTATGCTGCTCCGCATAACGAGCAACTTTGCTAGTATTCGGACAGAAATTCAAATACTATGATTATGTGCCAAGATGGGTGTGAAATAGAACTCAATCAAAGACAATTCAAATATGTCGATGGATTTGACAGAAGTACAGAGAATCAAGGCTTATGCTGAAGAGAGGCATGAGAAGTACAAAGCTACGTATGATAGAACTAAGTTTCTCAAGGATGGAAAGACTTGGGAAGAATGGTCGAAAATCCTTCGTAACGCAGTGCTAAGCAATCCTGCATTCGTGGAAAAATACAGCCGTAGGAAGTCAGCCGCTGCAAATTATTCCGAGTATGCAGCCAAAAACAACGGAAGGATGAGCAAGTTTTCAATGCACTTCCTCTGTAAGTAAAAGTTTCTCAGTAAGTAATTTCTGCAAGTAGATGGGTTGCTTTGCCAAGGGAGTATATTGGTTGCGGGGATGTATGAATGTAATAGACCAAAATTGCAGTACTGCTCTCTGGTCTTCCGACGCCAACCATTGTGATTTTATCTAGTACTAGCTTCTCATTATCATGGTGTTCGATCATTTTTTGTAACTGGGACCGAATTTCTCTCTGAGAATGGAATGACTGACGATCTCTTCGTGTGTTATACCCCACACTCCCCAATGTTCGCGCCCTGCAAACATATTGAAGTTTGTACTCAATAAAATTGTGTCTTAACTGCTAAAAGAGATGGACCATGAATTTGAAATAACAACTAGTTTCACAATTCAAGATGACCATGTCAAATATTCTGAGGAGGCAAATCCGAAAAATTCCTATGTGCGCCTTTGAACTCAGTGTAAGTCTTTACTACCAAATTAAGCTTTCCATTCTTTTGAATCACCTCTCTCCAATATTTTTAATCAAAATAAAAGTTTGAAGATTTTTATTTATAATTTCAATTCCAGTGGCCGAGTTACAACAACGAACGATCATGTTACTAACAGGAAGATTGAAGACGTGCCTTGGGGACATAGAATTCTTGGAAAAGCGATGGAAATCACTGGAGATCCCGTATCTGGAGAAGCTCTTCGTAAGGGATAAGAGAGCGCTCAAGTCTCTGTTGAACCACATGGAATGCAGAGCGCGTTATGAGAAGATGTGGGATGAATCGTTATGGCGCAGAATAAGAAGTGAAGACGCGGTTTGGTCGACGTGGAAAGAGAGGTACAAAGCACCAGATAACCTACCAGAACATGCTGGCTCCATAGAGAATGAAAAAAGGATATCAGATTTTGAAAAAGACCTCAATAGTTGTCGAAACAGAAGAGAAATACTCAGGCAGGAGATTCGTCAGCATGAAGTGCGGGATGTTCCAGAAGCCGCGAGGCGATTCAAGGAACGGAAATATGGCATTGTACTAAAGAAAGAGTACGTCAGATACAAAAGCATTCTCATAAGAAAGATCATTAGAAGCGACCCTAGTAAGTTTGATAAGGATTCTACTTGAACGATGAATATTAGGCCTAGTCAAAGATCAAGCTTGTCAAGTGCCGAAGCAAATTGCAATGAGCTCGACTGTGGCACGACGCCAGCGCAACACTGAATCAAACGTCGGACCAGATAGGATGAGCCAATTAACTTTTACTACAGTTACATGAAGTACTAGGAACTGGTGCGGTACTTATACTGAAAGCAAAAAGGCATAATTTATGCATTAGGTTCGTCAAATGATGGGCATGACGTTTGATTTGAAGTCAATCATCGTGCCTCACATGTGCTTCATTCTACGTTTGATTTAGGCCTGAGAGATTGAAGCAAAGGCAGCCCGCACTCCAAAAACGTGGAGAACATAAACCAACTAGTCTTTCTTTGCTTAAGCCAAATCCAAATTGTTAAAACACACAATTACATCAACGATCAAAACAAAACGAACGAATTAATGCTATCAGTTATTAAGCGTCCTTCCTTCTCTCTCCTTTTTCTCCCCTTCCTCACGGTTCTTGTCTCTGTGCCTCCGCAGAGGTCCTCACAATAGCATTATCAAAATGCATTCCTTGTGAGTGAAATCAACGACTGATGCAAATTAATCCAACAGGCAAAGTCACATGACTAATTAATGACGAATGCTTCAATATAAGTTATATTGTTCTTAACGGTAAGTACTAACTTCTGAGGCCAATGCAAAGGAGGTTTTCATTATGAGTTCTATCTTCCATTCCTAGCGCTCTATTCGGGGCATCAACCAGAACAGAGATCAGAGCCAAGTATACTGGATACACTCTTAATGAAGGATGAAGATGAATATATTCCCAACAATTGTACTGCTGATAACCATGATGAAAAGCCACGAAATAAAGTGAAAGAAACCCATGATGGTCAGACCGCTGCGCATAATGAAGACTGCAAAGACAGACAAGGAAAAGGAAACAACATTGAAGATTTTATTGACCATAGATCTCAAACTGATAAAAATTCAGAGGAAAAATGTGCTGAAAAAGCATCAGGAGTTAGAGCGAATCCTTTTGAGGTAAGTGGCAATGTCTATGACAAAAACGCAGGTCAAATTGAGCTGAATGGTCGAAATAGGGTATGTGATTCAAAAGAAGCTGACAACAAAACGGTGACTGATGGTCGTCTAATGGAAGCAAACGAGGAGAAAGAGCCTCGTTATCAAATGCAAACTAATGATCAGGTGGGAAAAACTGATCAAATGGAAGCCAATCAATGCCTTGATGACAAAAGAG